>JARKHS020025146.1:0-2500 GCA_030143305.2 Amblyomma americanum
CTGCTGTGCTGCTGCTGCTGCTGCTGCTGCTTGCTGCTGCTGTCTGCTGCTGCTGCTGCTGCTTGCTGCTGCTGCTGCTGCTGCTGCTGTGCTGCTGCTGCTGCTGCTGCTGCTGCTGCTGCTTGCTGCTGCTGCTGCTGCTGCTGCTGCTGCTGCTGCTGCTGCTGCTGCTGCTGCTGCTGCTGCTGCTGCTGCTGCTGCTGCTGTGCTGCTGCTGCTGCTGCTGCTGTGCTGCTGCTTGCTGCTGCTGCTGCTGCTGCTGCTGCTTGCTGCTGCTTGCTGCTGCTGCTGCTGCTGCTGCTGCTGTGCTGCTGTGCTGCTGCTGCTGCTGCTGCTGCTGCTGCTGCTGCTTGCTGCTGCTTGCTGGCTGTGCTGCTGCTGCTGCTGCTGCTGCTGCTGCTGCTTGCTGCTGCTGTGCTGCTGCTGCTGCTTGCTGCTGCTTGCTGCTGCTGCTGCTGCTGCTGCTGTGCTGCTGCTGCTGCTGCTTGCTGCTGCTGCTGCTGCTGCTTGCTGCTGCTTGCTGCTTGCTGCTGCTGCTGCTGCTGCTGCTGCTGCTGCTGCTGTGCTGCTGCTTGCTGCTGCTGCTGCTGCTGCTGCTTGCTGCTGCTGCTGCTGCTGCTGCTGCTGCTTGCTGCTGCTTGCTGCTGCTGCTGCTGCTGCTGCTTGCTGCTGCTGCTGTGCTGCTGCTGCTGCTTGCTGCTGCTGCTGCTGCTGCTGCTGCTTGCTGCTTGCTGCTGCTTGCTGCTTGCTGCTCTTGCTGCTGCTGCTGCTGCTGCTGCTTGCTGCTGCTGCTGCTGCTTGCTGCTGCTGCTTGCTGCTGCTGTGCTGCTCTGCTGCTGCTGCTTGCTGCTGCTGTGCTGCTGCTGCTGTGCTGCTGCTTGCTGCTGCTGCTGCTGTGCTGCTGCTGCTTGCTGCTGCTTGCTGCTGCTGCTGCTGCTTGCTGCTGCTGCTGCTGCTGCTGCTGCTGCTGTGCTGCTGCTGCTGCTGTGCTGCTGCTGCTTGCTGCTGCTGCTGCTGCTGCTGCTGCTACTGCTGCTGCTTGCTGCTGCTGCTTGCTGCTGCTTGCTGCTGTGCTGCTGCTGCTGCTGTGCTGCTGCTGCTGCTGCTGCTGCTGCTGCTGTGCTGCTGCTGCTGTGCTGCTGCTGCTGCTGCTGCTGCTGCTGCTGCTGCTGCTGCTGCTGCTGCTGCTGCTGCTGCTTGCTGCTGCTGCTGCTGCTGCTTGCTGCTGCTGCTGGCTGCTGCTGCTTGCTGCTGCTGCTGCTTGCTGCTGCTGCTTGCTGCTTGCTGCTGCTTGCTGCTGCTGCTTGCTTGCTGCTGCTGCTTGCTGCTGCTGCTGCTTGCTGCTGCTGCTGCTGCTGTGCTGCTGCTGCTTGCTGCTGCTTGCTGCTGCTGCTGCTTGCTGCTGCTGCTGCTGCTGCTGCTGCTGCTGCTGTGCTGCTGCTGTGCTGCTGCTGCTGCTGTGCTGCTGCTGCTGGCTGCTGCTGCTGTCTGCTGCTGCTGCTGCTGCTGTGCTGCTGATCTGCTGTGCTGCTGCTGCTGTGCTGCTGCTGCTGCTTGCTGCTGCTGCTGCTGCTGCTGCTGCTGCTGCTGCTGCTGCTGCTGCTGCTGCTGTTGCTGCTTGCTGCTGCTTGCTGCTGCTGCTGCTGCTGCTGCTGCTGCTTGCTGCTGCTGCTGTGCTGCTGTGCTGCTGCTGCTGCTTGCTGCTGCTGCTGCTGCTGCTGCTGCTCTGCTTGCTGCTGCTGCTGCTGCTGCTGCTGCTGCTGCTGCTGCTGCTGTTGCTGCTGCTTGAGCTGCTGCTGCTGCTGTGCTGCTGTGCTGCTGCTGCTGCTGCTGCTTGCTGCTGCTGCTGTGCTGCTGCTGCTTGCTGCTGCTGTGCTGCTGCTGCTGCTGCTGCTGCTGCTGCTGCTGCTGCTGCTGCTGCTTGCTGCTGCTGCTGCTTGCTGCTGCTGCTGCTGTGCTGCTGCTGCTGCTGCTGCTGCTGCTGTGCTGCTGCTGCTGCTGCTGCTGCTGCTGCTGCTGCTGCTGTGCTGCTGCTGCTGTGCTGCTGCTGCTTGCTGCTGCTGCTGCTGCTGCTGCTGCTGCTGCTTGCTTGCTGCTGCTGCTTGCTGCTGCTGCTGCTGCTGCTGCTGCTGCTGCTGCTGCTGTGCTGCTGCTGCTGCTTGCTGCTGCTGCTGCTGCTGCTGCTGCTGCTGCTGCTGCTGTGCTGCTGCTGCTGCTGCTGCTGCTGCTTGCTGCTGCTGCTTGCTGCTGCTGCTGCTGTTCTGCTGCTGCTTGCTGCTGCTGCTGCTGCTGCTGCTGCTGCTTGCTGCTGCTGCTTGCTGCTGCTGCTGCTGCTGCTGCTGCTGCTGCTGCTGCTGCTGTGCTGCTGCTGCTGCTGCTGCTGCTCTGTGCTGCTGTGCTGCTGCTGCTGCTGCTTGCTGCTGCTGCTGCTGCTGCTGCTGCTGCTGCCTGCTGCTGCTGCTGCTGCTGCTGCTGCTTGCTGCTGCTGTGCTGCTGCTGC
>JARKHS020025146.1:5000-12500 GCA_030143305.2 Amblyomma americanum
GCTGCTGCTGCTGTGCTGCTGCTTGCTGCTGCTGCTGCTGCTGCTGCTGCTTGCTGCTGCTGCTGCTGCTGCTGCTGCTGCTGCTGTGCTGCTGCTGCTGCTGCTGCTGTGCTGCTGCTGCTTGCTGCTGCTGCTTGCTGCTGCTGGTTGCTGCTGCTTGCTGCTGCTTGCTCCTGCTGCTGCTGCTGCTGCTGCTGCTGCTTGCTGCTGCTGCTTGCTGCTTGCTGCTGCTGCTGCTGCTGCTGCTGCTGCTGCTGCTGTGCTGCTGCTGCTGCTGCTGCTGCTGCTGCTGCTGCTGCTGCTGCTGCTGCTGCTGTGCTGCTGCTGCTGCTGCTGTGCTGCTGCTGCTGCTGCTGCTGCTGCTGCTGCTGCTGCTGCTGCTGCTGCTGCTGCTGCTGCTGCTGCTGCTGCTGCTGTGCTGCTGCTGCTGCTGCTGCTGCTGCTTGCTGCTGCTGCTTGCTGCTGCTGCTGCTGCTGCTGCTGCTGCTGCTGCTGCTGCTGCTGCTGCTGCTGCTGCTGCTGCTGCTGCTGCTGCTGCTGCTGCTGCTGCTGACTGCTGCTGCTGCTGCTGCTGCTGCTGTGCTGCTGCTGCTGCTGCTGCTGCTGCTTGCTGCTGCTGCTGCTTGCTGCTGCTGCTGCTGCTGCTTGCTGCTTGCTGCTGCTGCTTGCTGCTGCTGCTTGCTGCTGCTGCTTCTGCTGCTGCTGTTGCTGCTGCTGCTGCTGCTTGCTGCTGCTGCTGCTGCTGCTGCTGCTGCTGCTGCTGCTGCTGCTGCTGCTGCTGCTGCTGCTGCTGCTGCTGCTGCTGTGCTGCTGCTGTGCTGCTGCTGCTGTGCTGCTGCTGCTGCTGCTGCTGCTGTGCTGATGCTGCTGCTGCTGTGCTGCTGCTGCTGTGCTGCTGCTTGCTGCTGTGCTGCTGCTGCTGCTGCTGCTGCTGCTGCTGCTGCTGCTGTTTGCTGCTGCTGCTGCTGCTGTGCTGCTGCTGCTGCTGCTGCTTCTTGCTGCTGCTGCTGCTGCTGCTGCTGCTGCTGTGCTGCTGCTGCTGTGCTGCTGCTGCTGTGCTGCTGCTGCCGTGCTGCTGCTTGCTGCTGCTGCTGCTGCTGCTGCTGCTGCTGCTGCTGCTGTGCTGCTGCTGCTGCTGCTGCTGCTGCTGCTGCTGCTGCTGCTGCTGCTTGCTGCTGCTGCTGCTGCTGCTGCTGCTGCTGCTGCTGCTGCTGCTGCTGCTGCTGTGCTGCTGCTGCTGCTGCTGCTGCTGCTGCTGCTGCTGCTGCTGCTGCTGCTGCTGCTGCTGCTGCTGCTGCTGCTGCTGCTGCTGCTGGCTGCTGCTGCTTGCTGCTGCTGCTGTGCTGCTGCTGCTGCTGCTGCTGCTGCTGCTGCTGCTGCTGCTGCTGCTGCTTGCTGCTGCTGCTGCTGTGCTGCTGCTGCTGCTGCTGTGCTGCTGCTGCTGCTGCTGCTGCTGCTGCTGCTGCTGTGCTGCTGCTGCTGCTGCTCTGCTGCTGTGCTGCTGCTGCTGCTGCTGCTGCTGCTGCTGCTGCTGCTGCTGCTGCTGCTGCTGCTGCTGTGCTGCTGCTGCTTGCTGCTGCTGCTGTGCTGCTGCTGCTGCTGCTGCTTGCTGCTGCTGCTGCTGCTGCTGCTGCTGCTGCTGCTGCTGCTGCTGCTGCTGTGCTGCTGCTGCTGTGCTGCTGCTGCTGCTGCTGCTGTGCTGCTGCTGCTGTGCTGCTGCTGTGCTGCTGCTGCTGCTGCTGCTGCTGCTGCTGTGCTGCTGCTGCTGTGCTGCTGCTGCTGCTGTGCTGCTGCTGCTGCTGCTGCTGCTGTGCTGCTGCTGCTGCTGCTGCTGCTGCTGCTGCTGCTGCTGCTGCTGCTGCTGCTGCTGCTGCTGCTGCTGCTGCTGCTGCTGCTGCTCGCTGCTTGCTGCTGCTGCTGCTGCTGCTGCTGTCTGCTGCTGTGCTCCTGCTGTGCTGCTGCTGCTGCTGCTGCTGCTGCTTGCTGTGCTGCTGCTGTGCTGCTGCTGCTGCTGCTGCTCTGCTGCTGCTGCTGCTGCTGCTGCTGCTGCTGCTGCTGCTGCTTGCTGCTGCTGCTGTGCTGCTGCTGCTGTGCTGCTGCTGCTGTGCTGCTGCTGCTGCTGCGCTGCTGCTGTGCTGCTGCTGCTGCTGCTGCTGCTGTGCTGCTGCTGCTGCTGCTGCTGCTGCTGCTGTGCTGCTGCTGTGCTGCTGCTGCTGTGCTGCTGCTGCTGCTGCTGCTGTTCTGCTGCTGCTGCTGCTGCTGCTGCTGCTTGCTGCTGCTGCTGCTGCTGCTGCTGCTGCTGCTGCTGCTGCTGTGCTGCTGCTGCTCTGCTGCTGCTGCTGCTGCTGCTGCTGCTGCTGCTGCTCCTGCTGCTGCTTGCTGCTGCTGCTGCTTGCTGCTGCTGCTGCTGCTGCTGCTGCTGCTGCTGCTGCTGCTTGCTGCTGCTGCTGCTGCTGTGCTGCTGCTGCTGCTGCTGCTGCTCTGCTGCTGCTGTGCTGCTGCTGCTGCTGCTTGCTGTGCTGCTGACTGCTGCTGCTGTGCTGCTTGCTGCTGCTGCTTGCTGCTGCTGCTTGCTGCTGCTGCTGCTGCTGCTGCTGTGCTGCTGCTTGCTGCTGCTGCTTGCTGCTGCTGCTGTGTTGCTGCTGCTGCTGTGCTGCTGCTGCTGTGCTGCTGCTGCTGTGCTGCTGCTGCTGCTGCTGCTGCTGTGCTGCTGCTGCTGCTGCTGCTGCTGTACTGCTGCTGCTGTGCTGCTGCTGCTGCTGCTGCTGCTGCTGTGCTGCTGCTGTGCTGCTGCTGCTGCTGCTGTTCTGCTGCTGCTTGCTGCTGCTGCTGCTGCTGCTGCTGCTGCTGCTGCTGCTGCTGTGCTGCTGCTGCTGCTGTGCTGCTGCTGCTCTGCTGCTGCTGTGCTGCTGCTGCTTGCTGCTGCTGCCTGCTGCTGCTGCTGCTGCTGCTGCTGCTGCTGCTGCTGCTGCTGCTGCTGCTTGCTGCTGCTGCTGCTGCTGTGCTGCTGCTGTGCTGCTGCTGCTGCTGCTGCTGCTGTGCTGCTTGCTGCTGCTGCTGCTGCTGCTGCTGCTGCTGCTGCTGTGCTGCTGCTGCTGCTGCTGTGCTGCTGCTGCTGCTGCTGCTGCTGCTGCTGTGCTGCTGCTGCTGTTGTGCTGCTGCTTGCTGCTGCTTGCTGCTGCTGCTGTGCTGCTGCTTGCTGCTGCTGCTTGCTGCTGCTGCTGCTGCTTGCTGCTGCTGCTTGCTGCTGCTGCTGTGCTGCTGCTGCTGTGCTGCTGCTGCTTGCTGCTGCTGCTGCTGCTGCTGCTGCTGCTGCTGCTGCTTGCTGCTGCTGCTGCTGCTTGCTGCTGCTGCTGCTGCTGCTTGCTGCTGCTGCTGTGCTGCTGCTGTGCTGCTGCTGTGCTGCTGCTGCTGCTGCTGCTGCTGCTGCTGCTGCTGCTGTTCTGCTGCTGCTGCTGCTGCTGCTGCTGCTGTGCTGCTGCTGTGCTGCTGCTGCTGTGCTGCTGCTGTGCTGCTGCTGCTTGCTGCTGCTTGCTGCTGCTGCTGCTGCTGCTGCTGCTGCTGCTGCTGTGCTGCTGCTGCTGCTGCTGCTGCTGCTGCTGCTGTCTGCTGCTGCTGCTGTGCTGCTGCTGCTGCTGCTGCTGCTGCTGTGCTGCTGCTGCTGTGCTGCTGCTGCTGCTGCTGCTGCTGCTGCTGCTGCTGTGCTGCTGCTGCTGCTGCTGCTGCTGCTGTGCTGCTGCTGCTGCTGCTGCTGCTGCTGCTGCTGCTGCTGCTGCTGCTGCTGCTGCTGCTGCTGCTGCTGCTGCTGTGCTGCTGCTGTGCTGCTGCTGCTGCTGCTGCTGCTGTGCTGCTGCTGCTGCTGCTGCTGCTGCTTGTGCTGCTGCTTGCTGCTGCTTGCTGCTGCTGCTGTGCTGCTGCTGCTGTGCTGCTGCTGCTGCTGCTGCTGCTGCTGTGCTGCTGCTTGCTGCTGCTGCTGCTGTTGCTGCTGCTGCTTGCTGCTGCTGCTGCTGCTGCTGCTGCTGCTGCTGCTGCTGCTGCTGTGCTGCTGCTGCTGCTGCTGCTGCTGTGCTGCTGCTGCTGCTGCTGCTTGCTGCTGCTGCTGCTGCTGCTGCTGCTGCTGCTGCTGCTGCTGCTGCTGCTGCTGCTGTGCTGCTGCTGCTGGCTGCTGCTGCTGTACTGCTGCTGCTGCTGCTGCTGCTGCTGCTGCTGTGCTGCTGCTGCTGCTGCTGCTGCTGCTGCTGCGTGCTGCTGCTGCTGCTGTGCTGCTGCTGGCTGCTGCTGCTGCTGCTGCTGCTGCTGTGCTGCTGCTGCTGCTGCTGCTGCTGCTGCTGCTGCTGCTGCTGCTGTGCTGCTGCTGCTGTGCTGCTGCTGCTGCTGCTGCTGCTGCTGCTGCTGCTGCTGCTGCTGCTGCTGCTGCTGCTGCTGCTGCTGCTGCTGTGCTGCTGCTGCTGCTGCTGCTGTGCTGCTGCTGCTGCTGCTGCTGCTGCTGCTGCTGCTGCTGCTGCTGCTTGCTGCTGCTTGCTGCTTGCTGCTGCTTGCTGCTGCTGCTCTTGCTGCTGCTGCTGCTGCTGCTGCTGCTGCTGCTGCTGCTGCTGCTGCTGTGCTGCTGCTGCTGTGCTGCTGCTTGCTGCTCTGCTGCTGCTGCTGCTGCTGCTGCTGTGCTGCTGCTGCTGCTGCTGCTGCTGCTGCTGCTGCTGCTGCTGCTTGCTGCTGCTGCTTGCTGCTGCTGCTGTTGCTGCTGCTGCTGCTGCTGCTGTGCTGCTGCTGCTGTGCTGCTGCTGCTGCTGCTGCTGCTGCTGCTGCTGGTGTGCTGCTGCTTGCTGCTGCTGCTTGCTGCTGCTGCTGCTGCTGTTTGCTGCTGCTGCTGCCGCTTGCTGCTGCTGCTGCTGCTGCTTGCTGCTGCTGCTGCTGCTGCTGCTGCTTGCTGCTGCTGCTGCTGCTGCTGCTTCTGCTTGCTGCTGCTGCTGCTGTGTGCTGCTGCTGTGCTGCTGCTGTCTGCTGCTGTTGTGCTGCTGCTGCTGCTGTGCTGCTGTGCTGCTGCTGCTGCTGCTGCTTGCTGCTGCTGCTGTGCTGCTGCTGCTGCTGCTGCTGTGCTGCTGCTGCTGTGCTGCTGCTGCTGTGCTGCTGCTGCTGCTGCTGCTGCTGCTGTGCTGCTGCTGCTGGCTGCTGCTGCTGCTGTGCTGCTGCTGTGCTGCTCCTGCTGCTTTGCTGCTGCTGTGCTGCTTGCTGCTGCTGCTGCTGCTGCTGCTTGTTGCTGCTTGCTGTGCTGCTGCTTCTGCTGCTGCTGCTGCTTGCTGCTGCTGCTGCTGTGCTGCTGCTGCTGCTGCTGCTGCTGCTGCTGCTGTGCTGCTGCTGCTGTGCTGCTGCTGCTGCTGCTACTGCTGCTGCTGCTGCTGCTGTGCTGCTGCTGCTGCTGTTGCTGCTGCTGCTGCTGCTGCTGTGCTGCTGCTGCTGTGCTGCTGCTGCTGCTGCTGTGCTGCTTGCTGCTGCTGCTGCTGCTGCTGCTGCTGCTGCTGTGCTGCTGCTGCTGCTGCTGTGCTGCTGCTGCTGCTGCTGTGCTTGCTGCTGCTGCTGCTGCTACTGCTGCTGCTGCTGCTGCTTGCTGCTGCTGCTGTGCTGCTGCTGCTGTGCTGCTGCTGCTTGCTGCTGCTGCTGCTGCTGCTGCTGCTGCTGCTGCTGCTGCTGCTGCTGCTGCTGCTGCTGCTGCTGCTGCTGCTGCTGCTGCTGCTGCTGCTGCTGTGCTGCTGCTGCTGCTGCTGCTGTGCTGCTGCTGCTGCTGCTGCTGCTGTGCTGTTGCTGCTGCTGCTGCTGTGCTGCTGTCTGCTGCTGCTGTGCTGTGCTGCTGCTGTGTGCTGCTGCTGTGCTGCTGCTTGCTGCTGCTGCTGTGCTGCTGCTGCTGCTGCTGCTGCTGCTGCTGCTGCTGCCTGCTGCTGCTGCTGCTGCACTTGCTGCTGCTGCTGCTGTGCTGCTGCTGCTGCTGTGCTGCTGCTGCTGCTGCTGCTCCTGCTGTGCTGCTGCTGCTGCTGTGCTGCTGCTGTGCTGCTGCTGTGCTGCTGCTGCTGTGCTGCTGCTGCTGTGCTGCTGCTGCTGCTGCTGCTGCTGTGCTGCTGCTGTTGCTGCTGCTGCTGTGCTGCTGCTGCTGTGCTGCTGCTGCTGTGCTGCTGCTGTGCTGCTGCTGCTGCTGTGCTGCTGCTGCTGCTGCTGCTGCTGCTGCTGCTGCTGTGCTGCTGCTGCTGCTGTGCTGCTGCTGTGCTGCTGCTGCTGTGCTGCTGCTGCTGCTGCTGCTGCTGCTGCTGCTGCTTTGCTGTGCTGCTGCTGCTGCTGTGCTGCTGCTGTGCTGCTGCTGCTGTGCTGCTGCTGCTGCTGTGCTGCTGCTGCTCTGCTGCTGCTGTGCTGCTGCTGCTGTGCTGCTGCTGCTGCTGCTGCTGCTGCTGCTGCTGCTGCTGCTTGCTGCTGCTGCTGCTGCTGCTGCTGCTGTGCTGCTGCTGCTGTGCTGCTGCTGCTGCTGTGCTGCTGCTGTGCTGCTGCTGCTCTGCTGCTGCTGCTGCTGCTGTGCTGCTGTTGCTGTGCTGCTGTCTGCTGCTGCTGTGCTGCTGTGCTGCTGCTGCTTGTGCTGCTGCTGTGATGCTGCTTGCTGCTGCTGCTGTGCTGCTGCTTGCTGCTGCTGCTGCTGCTGCTGCTGCTGTGCTGCTGCTGCTGCTGTGCTACTGCTGCTGTGCTGCCGCTGCTGTGCTGCTGCTGTGCTGCGCTGCTGCTGTGCTGCGCTGCTGCTGCTGCTGCTGTACTGCTGCTGCTGTGCTGCTGCTGCTGCTGTGCTGCTGCTGCTGCTGCTGCTGCTGCTTGCTGCTGCTGCTGCTGCTGCTGCTGTTCTGCTGCTTTGGTTGCTGCTGCTGCTGCTGTGCTGCTGCTGTGCTGGTGGTGCTGTGCTGCTGCTGCTGCTGTGCTGCTGCTGCTCTGCTGCTGCTGTGCTGCTGCTGCTGTGCTGCCGCTCCTGCTGCTGCTGTGCTGCTGCTGCTGCTACGGCTGCTGTGCTGCCGATGCTGCTGTGCTGCTGCTGCTGCTGCTGTGCTGCTGCTGTGCTGCTGCTGCTCTGCTGCTGCTGTGCTGTTGTGCTGCTGTTGCTGTGCTGCTGTACTGCTGCTGCTGTGCTGCTGTGCTGCTGCTGTGCTGGTGCTGCTGCTGTGCTGCTGCTGCTGTGCTGCTGTGCTGCTGCTGCTGTTGTGCTGCTGCTGTGCTGCTGCTGCTGTGCTGCTGCTGTGCTACTGCTGCTGTGTTGCTGCTACTGCTGTGCTACTGCTGCTGTGCTGCTGCTGCTGTGCTGCTGCTGTTGTGCTGCGCTGCTGCTGTGCTGCGCTGCTGCTGCAGCTGCTGTACTGCTGCTGCTGTGCTGCAGCTGCTGCTGCTGTGCTGCTGCTGCTGCTGCTGCTGCTGTGCTGCTGCTGTGCTGCTGCTGCTGTGCTGCTGCTGCTGCTGCTGCTGCTGCTGTTGCTGCTGCTGCTG
>JARKHS020025147.1:0-32211 GCA_030143305.2 Amblyomma americanum
TTGGTTCAAGGGTCTGGCTGCATCCTCACATGGTCGACCTGTTCGCAGAGTGCTGCAGGCTGTTCCTCTTACGAAATCGCCACTGATACCACTTGCCGCACCTTCATTTCTGAGTGGGTGTTTCGCTTTGGTAATTCCGACAACATCAAATCAGACCGACGCCGACAATTAGATTAAGCCCTGCTTGCTTGCCTGAACCGCATTCTCCGCGCCAGCCACTGCCAGACCACTGCGTGCCACCCTGCGGCAACGATATCGTGGAACCCCATCAATGCCTAATGAAGGTCACCCTAGCTACGATGGTCAAATGCGCCAATTGGGCGCACACCTTGCGCAACTTAGCTAAGGGCCGTCCCTCTACTAGGCCTCAGCATACTGCGGGAGAGCATGCTTATTGTCATTTCATATGTTTCCCAGAATATTGCTTCTCATCAGCGGAGATACTAGTTCAACTGCAGCGGTAACTGCCGCGGCTTGGGGATGGCGTTAAATGCACCCGGCCTGTTCTTCTTGCCCTTCACGCCTTGACATTATCTTCATGCACCTTGACCTTGCAACCTCCATGCACGTTTTCCTTCGCAGCGAAGCCGTCCTAGCGCCACTAACCCATGCCTACGACGGACCATTCAGCGTCATACGCCGCACCAGAAAAACGGCCACGCTGCTGATGAATGGCCCAGATGGTCTTATCAGTTTGCCCAGCCTCAAGCCTGCCTACACGGAAACCCTTACTCAGCTCCTCGTAGGGCAGCCTTACTTGGACAAAGAACCGTCCGCCATCTACGGCACCCTGTTGCGCCGCTGTCGCTTTGTTGGGTCTTGACTTCCAGTGTATGCGGGAGCCCTGCAGCACCTTCTTTTGGCACCACAAAGAGAGCAGCCGAAGCGAGGCCGCACGCAGAAGAGGAAAAAAAGTTGGTGCATGCGTGCATGCATAACATTCTTGCCACACTGGTGTCCCTCTTAAAGGGGCTGCGAAACACTGCTTGAACGGGTGCCGGTTACACTTGAGATGAATTCTTTGTCACAGAGATGCTGACACAAAAAGAATTACGAGAATCGATGCATAGGAACGGCAGTTATTCAATGAAGAAATTTCAAAATACAAGCAAACAAAATTCTGCCCTCAACTTGATTTTCGCGCAGCTTTCCATTCCCATTTCACTCTCCCAATGACGACACTTCATGCGACCAATCAAAACAGCCTATCTGAGCACGTGGCAGAAGTTTGCACTCCATGTTTGCCTGTTCTCTTTAACTCGTTCATGCCAAGGCTAGCAGCGCCGTTTGCATGGTTACAACAACCATGTGAACGCCCAGCTGACCCAGCGTTGCTTCATCGTCACGTCGACGGCGCAGAAGGGAACACCGATCAGTGACGTTTCCTTACTTATGGGTTCGAACTCGAGCGCGAAATACTACGACGGTGTGACAGCCTGCGCCATGGATATCACATTTAGCATAGCGCGTACCGCTACTGCTTACCGCCTACCATCGCCCGTCGCTCCTAGCGCGCTGATTGGTCACGGCGATCAAGGAGCGCGCGCTGTTGACCAGAACGTGGCGCCATCTGGCGCCGCCGCCCAGTGATCCTCCACAAGCTGACGATGCGCACTGCCTGCTAAATGTTGAACGAACGCATCCTTCCTTGGAACCGAAACGATCGCTTATAGAGTACATTGGCTCGATCTGATCGATTCCGCTAAGTCGCTCTCAGATACATAGAGAGTAGCCATAAGCGTTGAGCGCTACGTCGTAGGATGTTTACGGAGAGGCGCAAAGTCCTTCGATGCAAAAAGTAGCCAGAGCCTCTGGTGGTGTATTTTTGTTTTACTTGCTTTACAGAGCTTTTATCTAGAGCAAATAAGTTGGTTTTGTTAGTGTAATATAAAACACAAAAACTTGACAAAACGTATCTCTACTTATCAACACAATTTGCAGAATATTTACTCTTTGTGCAATCATCAAGCTCCCACTAAGTGATGTCATATCCGCTGCTAAAAACCGCCCCTGTATGGTGATACCGTCAGCGCAACGAATTTGTTTTTGCGAGCGAATTACAATATTAAAAACCGCAGTATACGCGGTACGACCGATGCTAATAACATCACTATAACTCATTCTATGCAACCAACCGGGAAAACAATGCGCTGAAAATGTGCTTCGGGGCCCCTATAAGCGAGGCAACCTGAAGGTTACGGAGAGAGGCTTAACATTAACTAACATCTTAGCAATCTCAGATTGGGGGATGCAGTGCTAGCAACATACGTCAATAAATCAGGAAAGTTCATTATTTATAGCATCGAAGTGAGCTCCTGTATTATCTTCTATTATCTCTAGTAACACTGACAGATTCGCGTTAATAAAGAATGATAGTATGCTATGATCGCTTATCCCGGGTGGATAGGTGACAAGAGATGCCTAGTATAGGTAGCTGTCCAGACTTCACTGGTATTCGAGAAGCTTGATGTTCTAGTGGGCTGTTATATAAGCTTACTTGTAGAAGGAAAATGTGCACCACAGGCCTAAAATTCTCTTCATTTTGTTACCAAAGGATGACAGGGTAATACGAAAATACGAATACGATAATACAAGTATGAAAATCGTCGAAAACAAAAAGGTACAGAAAGAACGCGCTTACATACCATAATATTCGTGTCATTATGTTCGTATGAAAGTTCATCATCATCATTGTCGTGACTCCACCCACAGGAAGGCAAAGGCCTCTCCCGTGTCTCTGATTATAACCCTGTCCATTGCCAGCTGTGGCCACCTTCCCAAAACAAACTTCTTAATCTCATCCGCCCACCCAACTTTCTGCTGCCACCTTCTACGCTTGCCTTCTCTTGAAACTCACTCTGTTACTCTTAAGGGCCAACGGTTATCTTGCATTCTCGTTACATTTCTTGCTCAAGCCGATTTCTTCCTCTTGCTTTCGACTAGGATGTCATTAACGCGCGTTTGTTCCCTCACCCACTCCGACTGCTTCCGGCTTTTATAACAATTTATTCCGTGAAAGATATGCGGTAACATTTAAAATGTCAGTTTTACTGCCTACGCTTTATTTCCGATGCCTGTCGTGCTATTAATATGTGTACGTTGCGGCACGAGTTTTTATGTACGCAGAAACAAAAAAAATCATTTGAAAGAGACGCCTACATGCGGCCCTCCTATGCGTGAGCTTGTGGCAGACGGAGACTTGGCTCCTCACCGTCATACATGCAATCGTTTCCCTCCAAGCACCACTTTAATCCAAATTGTCCCGCCATCTTGACTTCGCGCCATCAGAGCCGCCCCTAAGCCAACTTACGCAGAGAAGATACGCCGAATTTTCGCTTGCGTGTTTTCTTTCATATTATGCTTCGGACGTTGGCACACATCGATCAACCAGTCATATTCGGCTACAACCGCTAAACAGTTTTAAATTCAATTTGTCCTTGACGCTGTTTCAATTTCGTTTTCATTCGCCGCACGATGGCTGCGACGTATAGTCGCGTTTAGGTTACGTGAGGCATATAAATTGGCAAAATAACTGCTTATATGCTGCTTATATATCATTCCAGCATCAGGTTGGCTTAATTCTTGTAGCAACGGCGTAGCAGCGATTATAATTGTTTTCTCTTGGCTCAGGTGACCTAAATACAAAGTACCCGTCAACAGCGTAAGTTCGGTTGATGAAACCTAACCGAAAAAAGTGCCAAGTTGAAATTCAGATCTTAATTATTTAGCTAGACTAGGCTAATGCCAAGTGTCGAACCATGAATTTTATTCGCTAAAGCATCATTTGAAAGAAGAAAACATGTAAGTAAAATTACTCGCCATGCACTTTTATTCATATCAATTGAGGCAACTGCCGAATTTTTGGATGGGCCAACTGCAAACTATTTGCAGGTAGACCAAGACAAAAAATTTGCGGCTAGGCGAAATGCCAAATTGTGGAGGTCGGGCAAGCGGGAAATGTTTAGCAGCTGGGCCAAGTCCACAATTTGTAGGGTCTGCCAAGTGCAAAATTTTTTGGAGTTGGACATTCCGAAATTTTCGGTGTGAGCCCGACGGCCATATCTGGGGATGCCCAAAATGCGAGATGTTTGGTTTGCTAGCTTCCAATTTTAGAGCTGCGCCAAGTGCACAGTTTTGGGGTGGACCACCTGCCAGATTTTGGAAGAGTGCAAAAGCAAAATACTCAGGGTAGGTCAACTGCAAATAATGGCTGTAGGTCAAGTGCCAAATTTTATGGGTGGGTCAACTTGGAAAATTTTCGTTGATGCCCAGCTGCCAAATTTTGCGGTTAGCCGGAGTTTCAACTTCGACAGCTCCCTCTGTGAACTGCCAATTTGTGGCACTCCTTCGATATTTAAAATTTTATGGTACACTCGTATTGGGTCATCTGGGTTCACGTTGCATATATGACGTGTTCTTCCAACTGACCTGTCAAGGAAATTCAGTTTGGAGAAACCGGGCGGTTTTTTACGAACTCGCTGACGCCGAGTGTGCACAAGAGATGGTGACGACTACTTTGTGATATTCAGTGACCATTCAAGCCTGTACAAAAAAGGACTTTGTATAAAGAAAATGGCACACTATGTGCACCACATTTAGGTGGGCACCTGAGCCACCCCGTAAGGAAAGGAATAAAGAAGGGTGTCGGAGAACGAAGGAACAAAGAGATGCCGCTGTGCAGGCCGGCGGATTAATTTCGACCACATGGGGACATTTATCTTGCACTGACAAGGCACAGCACACGGCTGCCTTTTGCGTTCCACCTCCATTGAAACGCTGCCACCCTGTCACGGTTTGGACTCGGGAACTTCGGCTCAACAGCCGAGCGCCCTAACCACTGGGCCACCGCTGCGGGTTTGAAGCCTGTAGTATTTTCAAATCACTGCCAATATGAACACACGATGATAAGTTTTGAGTGAAGTTAGCAGGACGCGCCCACTTCCACTGCTTGTTCCATCGGAATAACAGTTTCAAAAGGGAGATGCGCACTAATGAAAATTTCTGTGTAATTAAAACGCGTGAATGCTATCAGCGAATTGTAAGCATTCTAGAAATGCGCACTTCTTCATGGTAAGCACTTATAGCAGTACATTACTCTAATTTTTGAAGAGTGCGTGTGAGAGAATTGTTGAAGAGAAGTCCACGTTTGGGCACTTCGCCTTCCCTCAAACCTTATCCTGTATTTATCGCTTTTACCTCATAAATATTTCTATTTTCAAGAAAACAATAAGGAATTTAAGTGTGTAAGCTATGGTCCGGAAAATGAACCAGTATCATAGAATGTCTTCTGCACAGCGCCCACGAAAAGAGAGGTAACTGTACAGACATCATAGCTTTGTAAATGTGTCACAGAACACGAAATTTCACACATTTAATTTTATTTCCAATATTTAAATTAGTCGGGAAATAATCTCGACGTGACGTTGCTGTTACGTTTTTCTTCGTTCTTGCTAAGCAAATAGCACAAACCATGCAAGAATTGTCCACGAAGCTACGGGCGTACCAGTTGCAATATCGTTCACCATGCAAGCTCTAATTTACGAGCCAGGGGAAGATGCCACTGGCAATACTACCGGCTCGTTTGAGCTGTTCTCGAGTTGCAAACCCCGCATCTCTGGGTTCTGCACTCTTCCTCCTAATGCGGTAAGTAGTGCTTGCTGGAAATATCGGGAATGAAATGTAGTTTTTTGTGCTCAGGCTCAGAGGTTGATCTCCGACATCTAATGACTCCAATAAATAATCTGTACACAACAGCATCGATTTATCAAGGTTTAATTATTTTCCTTGAGAATTTAGCCAAACGTTTGAAGTAATAGTTTTTACTATTCAGCAGCGAGCATAATCTCGCCTTTGTCTTTTTGCCTGGTACGCAAAGCCACAAGGTCAATGCTATACAAAGTCGTTGCTTTTATAAAGGGAAGACGACGTTAGATGCGCGTAGAGGACCATAAACATGCATGACACATCTGTACTGTTTAGTCATTGATACACGATGGTCATAACGCGTGTGACCTCAAATACATCAAGCTCACCTCAACCTCAAACCAAATTCGGTGACCTCATTCAACCTTGACTTGAAATGAAAAAACTTTTTATCCAGGCCGTGATTTACATAAAATTGTGTTGTGTTGTGTTTTATGGCACGTAGGCAACTGAGGCCATCATGCGCCAAGAACAAGGTATAGGAAAATTCTTTTGTTGAATAATATAGAAATGCAAACATAATCCTTGCTCTAGCTGCCCTCAAACATTATTATTACCCAGTGAACACATACACAAATTTTATAAATAGCTACAAGTAAAAGCTTTAAAGAGGGCCGGGTAACCTCAGTAGCCTTCCTTGGCTGCGGAAGGACATCGAGGCTCCCAACCAATCAAAATAAAAGCCTCGGCTTTCTTCTCAGGCCTGAGAAATTGGCAGAGGTGTACTAAAATTCAAACAAACCAGTGGGTAAAAATTTAGAGTCTCTTGAGAAATCCCGTTTCGTTAAGAAACCAAGTAACACATGATATTGCCACCTGGTGTTCTCAGGTGGCGCTGAAGTGTCTTCGAAGACGTTGAAGTGTCTCTCGCTGGCTGGCTGGCTGCTTGCTGTATTCTGCTGGTTAGCGACCTGTCTCCCTGTTTTCCGTTACATATTTTGGTGTAGGCGCTGGGTAAAGATCCCTGTATATGTCTCATACTCCTCCGGATACCCTGGGCTCCAGTCCTTCGCTAGTGGACACCCCCGTGCACCGTGCTAGCCGGAGAAATCAAGGCCTACCTCCCGAACACGGGCTTTTGGAGTCTGCCAGAGCACCCACCCATCGACCTGTCATGCCAGCTGCTGCCTACTACACCTTGCAGAATCCGCGACTGCCCAAACCATTCCACGGCAGTCAGCTCGAAGACGTAGAGGACTGGCTTCTCGAGTTTGAACGCGTGGCCTCATTCAACCAGTGGGACGACGCCGCTAAACTTCGAAACGTCTTCTTTAGTCTCGAGGATGGTGCACGTACCTGGTACGAAAACCGAGAAGACGCCCTAACATCATGGCACGAGTTCCGCCGACGCCTGCTGGAGACCTACACCAGCACGGATCGTCGAGAACGGGCTGAACGGGCTTTGCAGTCTCGCATTCAGATGCCGAATGAGACTGTAAGCATGTACGTGGAGGATATGACTCGGCTCTTCCGGCGAGCTGACCCGGCCATGCCCGAAGATAAAAAGGTGCGCCATCTCATGCGCGGCGTTAAAGAGCAACTTTTCGCTGGCCTCGTGCGCAGTCCACCTGGGACTGTTGCTGAGTTTCTCTCGGAGGCGGTCACGATGGAGAAGATGCTCTTGCGGCGGTCTACCACCTACGACCGGCCGGTACTCGCCGCTTCACTTACAGAGCCGCTTCCTGCCTTCGGGGCTAACCCTGGTCTTCTCCGCGACCTGATCCGCTCCGTTGTGCGCGAAGAGCTCCAGGCGCTTTTCGGTGCTCCCCTGCCGACGGCCGGCTCTCTCGCTAGCCTGGTCCGCGAAGAGGTTCAAGCCTTGAGACCTTCGTTCCCGTCCGTTGACCCGCCGCCTTTACCAACGGAGTGCCGTCGTCCAACGTACGCTGAAGCCTTGCAACGTCCTGCGCCCTCTTCGGCGCAGTTTCCTCCGTCCAATCAAGGCTCGCTGTTTTCCGCACACCCCGACACGTACTACATCGACAATCGACGATCACCCCAGCGGAAGACGGACCTGTGGCGTGCTCCGGATCGGCGGCGTCTCTGCTTTCACTGCGGGGAACCCGGTCATCTGTATCGCCAGTGCCCGTATCGACAGCTTGGGCTGCAGGGGTTCCCTATCGACATGCCCCGTCCACCAAGAGGTCAACGACCCCGGGAGATCGAGGACTACGTAGCCCAGCAGCGCATGGCGACAATTCCCCAGCGGCAGTCTCGGTCTCCATCACCACGCCGACCTTCGCCACAGCCCCAAAGCTCCTCCTGGATGGCGCAGAGACGGTCGCCAAGTCCCCGCCGGGAAAACTAAAGAGAGCGACCTCAGGGGGCGAGGCCGCTGGCAATCGATACGAACAAGACCCCCCGACAACGCGAACAGCGACCGACCGCGATTTAAAGGCAACGACTGCAGTACCTGAACTCGGAGATCGATTCTCGTTGGATATACCCGTGCTTCTCGATGGCTATAAGGTTAGTGCTTTGGTGGACACTGGCGCTGATTTCTCGATTTTAAGCGGAAAGCTAGCGGCGCTTCTTAAAAAAGTAATGACACCATGGTCCGGCACGCAGATTCGCACGGCTGGCGGACATGTCGTAACTCCGCTTGGCCTATGCACAGCAAGAGTCCAAATTCGCAGCTCCACATTTGTTGTCAGCTGCCTAGTTCTACCGAACTGCTCCCGTGACTGTATCCTTGGCGTTGATTTTCTCCGAGAGTATGGAGCTATTATTGACCTCCGAAAGCGCACTGTCACATTTTCTACCGAGAAAGCTGATGTTTACTCCGAGGACTGTCCACGCCGCGCCGCCCTTAGAATATCCGCCGAGAGCGTTTGGATTCCGCCACGCGCCAGCGTTTTTGTGAGTGTTCACTGCGACGGACTACGTGAAGGGACAGCGGTCGCAGAGGGCAACCTGTCCCTTTTGCTCACCCACGGCATCTGCTCAGCGCGAGGTCTCATCCATCTCCGCGACGGCTGCTCTGAGCTCCTGGTGACTAACTTCTCTAACGAGCCCCGGCACCTTTTTCGTGCTACTGCCATCGCATTCGCCGACCCCTTAGCGGAGGTTTCTGAATGTTTCGCGTTCGAAGCTGTTAGACCTGTGCGCCCATCCCTTGACATCAGCCCGGACCTTTCGGTGACTCAACAGCGAGAACTACGTGCCCTCCTACTTGAATACTCCTCCTGTTTCGCTTCTTCGTCGAAAGTCCGGCAAACGGCTCTTCTCAAGCACCGCATCATTACGCCCGACGATGCCCGCCCCATCCATCAGCAGCCGTACCGTATCTCACCGAAGGAGCGTGAGGCGATCCAAACGCAGGTGAAGGAGATGCTTTCAGATGGAATCATTCAACCTTCCAGCAGCCCCTGGTCTTCACCTGTCGTGCTGGTGAAGAAAAAGGATGGGACACTCCGCTTCTGCGTGGATTATCGGAAACTGAACAACATCACCAAAAAAGACGTCTACCCGCTGCCTCGTATCGACGACTCGCTCGACAGACTTCGTCGCGCCCAGTACTTCTCCTCCATTGATTTAAAGAGTGGGTACTGGCAGATAGAGGTCGACGAGCGGGACCGCGAAAAAACGGCGTTCGTGACACCCGACGGACTGTACGAATTTAAAGTGCTACCTTTTGGGCTATGTTCAGCGCCGGCAACTTTCCAGCGGATGATGGATACCGTTCTCGCTGGACTAAAATGGCAAACTTGTTTGGTTTATCTCGATGATGTCGTCGTATTTTCCGAAACCTTTGCCGAACACCTTGAACGCCTGAGGACAGTATTAGATGCCCTCCGATCGGCCGACTTAACGCTAAAGCCCGAGAAGTGCCACTTTGGGTACAAAGAGTTGAAGTTTCTCGGTCACCTCGTGAGTGCCGATGGCGTTAAGCCCGACCCCGAGAAAACTGCTGCCGTCGCCAACTTTCCTGTTCCTGCAACAAAGAAAAGTGTGCAACGTTTTTTGGGTCTGTGCGCATATTACCGCCGCTTCATCGCCGACTTTTCAAAGATTGCCGCACCCCTGTACCACCTCACGCGCAATGATACACAGTTTGTGTGGGCTGCCGAGCAGCAGGAGGCTTTTGCCGAGCTGCGCAGACGACTGCTAACATCCCCTGTTCTTGCGCACTTTGATGAAGAGGCTGAAACCGAAGTCCACACCGACGCGAGCAACGTCGGCCTCGGCGCCGTACTCGTCCAACACCAAGGTGGCGTGGAAAGGGTCATCGCGTATGCAAGCCGCACGCTTTCTCGCGCTGAAACAAACTATTCGACCACAGAAAAAGAATGCCTTGCGGTTATGTGGGCAACCATGAAATTTCGTCCGTACCTCTACGGCCGCCCGTTCAAAGTAGTTACCGACCACCATTCGTTGTGCTGGCTTGCAAATCTTCGCGACCCATCGGGGCGCCTAGCCCGATGGAGCCTCCGCCTCCAAGAATTCGATTACACCATTGTGCACAAATCTGGCCAGACGCACGAAGACGCTGACGCACTCTCTCGCGCGCCCGTCGGGTTAGCGGATGATAGCATAGAGGACGAGAGTGGTTTTATTGGAGTTGTCAGCGCCTTAGACCTAATGACCCGCCAGCGAGCTGACCCAGACCTGCGACCTATCATTGATTATCTGGAGGGCCGAGCTTCTGTCGTACCCCGACAATTTTCTAGAAACCTGCCGGCCTTCTGTCTCCGGAACGGCATTTTGTTTAAGAAAAACTCCAGCACTGTTGACCGAGCGCACCTCCTCGTCGTTCCGGCAGATCTCCGCGCCGATATCCTTCTTGCTTGTCACGATGAGCCGACCTCCGGCCACTTGGGCTTTGCCCGCACACTTGCACGCGTGCGCCAGGCGTATTATTGGCCCAAACTTTCTCACGCCGTCCAGCGTTACGTCAGAGGCTGCCGCGATTGCCAACGTCGTAAGGCGCCTCCTCTCAAGCCAGCGGGCTTGCTCCAACCTATTGAACCCCCTCGGACGCCTTTTGATCAAGTCGGCATCGATCTTCTGGGCCCATTCCCTGTGTCATCGGCCGGTCATAAATGGATCATAGTCGCGACCGACTATTTAACAAGGTATGCGGAAACTAAAGCGGTGCAGCGCGGTACGTCATCTGAGATCGCCCAGTTTTTTATGCAACAAATCGTGCTGCGTCATGGCGCACCGTCCCACGTAATCACTGATCGAGGTACGGCGTTTACGGCACAGCTCATGCGCGACGTGTTCGAGCTCAGTCACACGAACCATCGCAAAACTACTGCCTATCACCCACAGACGAACGGGCTCACAGAGAGACTCAACAGAACGATCGCCGACATGATCGCAATGTACATAGACTCGCAGCACAAAACCTGGGACGAGATTCTCCCGTACGTCACATACGCTTACAACACGGCCACCCAGGAGACGACCCGATTTACACCATTTCGTCTGGTCTACGGACGTGACGTTCAGACGATGCTGGATGCAATGCTTCCATGCAGCACTGATGACCACCCACTCACGCCAGACGCCGAGCAGTTCGCTCAGCGCGCCGAGGAAGCACGTCAACTTGCCCGTCTTCACATTCAGCGGCAGCAGGGCACGGATGCACGCCGCTACAACCTCCGTCATCGGCACGTCGAATACCATCCGGGAGACCAAGTTTGGGTGTGGACCCCGGTACGCCGCCCAGGCTTGTCTGAAAAACTGATGTGCCGTTACTTTGGACCGTACCGAGTTTTGCGCCGCGTCACCGAAGTGACCTACGAAGTTCTTCCTGACGGGACTGTGCAGCCTCAGCGTCGTCCACCCCGCTCTGAGGTTGTGCACGTTGTCCGCATGAAACCCTACTTCACGCGGTAATGGATAGTACGCTCAGTGTTCTGCTAGTTTTCGCGTGGGACACCTTCGCCCACCTCCCTTGTACATTTTTGTGTGCTTGTGCTGTTTTTTTTTCTCTTTCCACTGCCCATACTGCAACCCCGCTTTTGTTTTTCTTTTTTTTTGGAGGGGGAGTAATGCCACCTGGTGTTCTCAGGTGGCGCTGAAGTGTCTTCGAAGACGTTGAAGTGTCTCTCGCTGGCTGGCTGGCTGCTTGCTGTATTCTGCTGGTTAGCGACCTGTCTCCCTGTTTTCCGTTACAATATATTAACAATTGCATCGTCTCCTAAAAGCAATGCGGGATGAAAAGGAATGCATTTATTTTAAAATTCAGCAAAATACGTGTTTCTTATTTCTACCAGTTCCACACAAGAGAATAAAATATGGTTAACCGTAAGTTCATCTCCACATTGTTGGAAAACAGGTTTGTCTTGTTTTGTTAGTAGGAAGTTGTGCGTAAGGTGCGTGTGGCCTATTCGGAGACGGCATAAGATCACTTCCTTGAAACGTTCTTGGTGCACACAGGACTTAAATTCACCTAAAACTGGTTTTACCAAGTGTAGTTCACCCGCCGCGGTGGCTCAGTGGTTAGGGCGCTCGACTACTGATCCGGAGTTCCCGGGTTCGAACCCGACCGCGGCGGCTGCGTTTTTATGGAGGAAAAACGCTAAGGCGCCCGTGTGCTGTGCGATGTCAGTGCACGTTAAAGATCCCCAGGTGGTCGAAATTATTCCGGAGCCCTCCACTACGGCATCACTTTCTTCCTTTCTTCTTTCACTCCCTCCTTTGTCCCTTCCCTTACGGCGCGGTTCAGGTGTCCAACGATATATGAGACAGATACTGCGCCATTTCCTTTCCCCCAAAACCAATTATTATTATTATTATTATTAATATTATTATTAAGTGTAGTTCATTTTTGACCTCATTGTTCCAAGCCGACTGCCATTTTTATCTTAGTTTGCTTGCTACTAATTTTGTGCAATCATTAAACGGCATATTTACTTTCATTATTTCCTTGCCACGAGCTTAACCAGCACATACATCTGCTCTCTCATTGCCTTTTATTCCCACATGACTCGGGACCCAGCACAGTTTTATATTTTGTCCTTGAGCTGTGGCAGTTGCTATGTTGTGTATGATGTCACCGATCTGAGGGGAGCTTGCATTTTTAGAATGGAGAGCTCTAAGTACACTTAAGGAGTCTGTGTAGATAACAGCATTTTTGAGGTTCTCACTTAGTATTTTTTCTATGGTCATTCGTACTGCGTAGCACTCCGCGGTGAAGATGGAGGAACACTGTGGTAGTCTTACTATTTGCTCCGAATTACCTCGCACCACTGCGCTTCCTACGCAACTATCTGTTTTTGATCCATCAGTATAAAATATTGTAAAACTACTGTATTTGTCTTCAAGGGCACGGAATACTTGTAATATATGTTGCTGTGGAGTTCGCTTTTTACGGAAATGTGCAAGAGTGAGGTCACAGATTACAGAAAAATTGAACCATGGAGGCAGTGGACCGCGTCTTCGAGCAACGCCAGGTAATGCATCCATTACGCCGAGGTTTTTGCACACATCTTCAAAACGCAGAAGAAGTGGCCCTATTGCTAATGGTTTGTTGTTAAATAGTGTTATAGATGGGCATTTTGTGACTATTTGGTGACAGATATGTTTAGGTAGTGAACGGATTTTTAAAACGTACGAGCAAGTGAGCATGGTTCTTCTCTCTGTAAGCGACGGCTCGTTGGCTTCCACATAAAGACTGTTTATCGGTGACGTCCTGTATACACCGGTGGAAAGACGCAAGCCTAAATTGTGCACTGGGTCTAGCTGTTTAAGGTACGATTGCCTCGCTGATCCATAAACTATGCATCCGTAATCTAATGTAGAACGTACGTCAGAGCGATGAATCCGTAAAAGACAAGTCCTGTCGGAACCCCAATGTTTTCGTGAAAGTGCTTTTAGTATATACAGAGATTTAGAAGCTTTCATTTTGAGTATGTTTATGTGTGGTAGGAATGTGAGCTTTTTATCGTAAGTCATTCCTAGAAATTTGTGCTCATCTTTAATTGGTAGTGGGACTTCATTTAAATACAAGGAGGGATCAGTGTGCAGTCCTCTTCTAAGCGAAAAAAGAACGGCTACTGACTTTTGCATGGAAAACTTGAAACCGTTTCTGTCTGCCCATGTTGTTAGTTTATTTAATGTCATCTGTATTTGCCTCTCACACGATGAAATGATAGAGGATGTGCAAGCAATCTGGAGATCGTCGACGTAGACAGCATACATGATAGACTTTGGGATTATTTTTGCTAGGGAATTCATTTTTACTTTAAAACGCGTGGTGCTTAAAATGCACCCCTGAGGCACGCCGTTCTCTTGAATGAAAGTTTTAGAAGGAGTGGCACCCAGGCGTACTGGAAATGAACGGTTGGTCAAAAAGTCACTCAAGCATTTTAGCATTCTAACATGGATTCCGAGGCCTCCAAGGTCCCGCAGTATGCCAAACCTCCATGTGGTGTCATAGGCTTTCTCTAAATCGAAAAAGACCGCAAGGCAGTGTTGCTTGTGTATAAATGCTTCTCGTAATGTGTTCTCTAGGCGGACTAGATGGTCGGTTGTAGAGCACGCCTTTTTAAACCCACACTGATGGATGTCAAGAAGATCACGAGATTGTAATATAAACATTAATCTAATGTTAAGGACGCTTTCGAAAGATTTGGCAAGTACGCTTGTTAGGGCTATAGGTCTGTAATTGACAGGGGAGGTAGGTACTTTTCCTAGCTTCAACAACGGTACAATAATGGCTTTTTTCCATGCCTCTGGAATCTCTCCTGATAACCATATTTTGTTAAAAATTTCAGACGCGAGTCTACAGCATGTTCGGACAAGTGGGCAAGCATTTCGTAATGGACTTCATCTGGTCCTGGTGCAGTTTATTTACCCGAAGAACGTACACTGTTAATTTCTTGTAGTGTAAATGGGCTATTATATGCTTCGTGAGCACTGCCCTTTATCGGCAGTCTTTCTTTTTCGGATGTGTCTTTATATTTTAAAAATGATTCTGTATAGTTAGAGGAACTAGATACAGTAGAAAAATGTTCGCCTAATAAGTCTGCTTGTTCTTTTATATTTGTCTGTACACCAGGGGCGGTCAGAAGAGGGACTGTGATTGGAGAGTAGCGACCATCCATTTTGTGTACTGCCTCCCACATTTTTTTCGAAGAGACTTTGCTGTTTATCGAGGAAATGAAACGCTGCCAGGATGATTTTTCGGCATTTCGACGTATGTACCGCGCTTTTGCTCTTGCTGTTTTAAAGTTTATAAGGTTCTCCTGTGTGGGGTATCGGCGAAATATACCCCAAGCTTTATTTTGTTGTTTTTTCCTTCTTTGCAATCTCGCGTACACCACATTTTATGGTCGCGTTGTACTATTCCTGAAGATTGGGGGATAGCCAAGCGTGCGGCCGAAAGAATGCAATTTGTGAACTTTTCATTTATTTCATTTACATTAAGATTTTCTAACGTAATATTTTCTAACGTGGCTGCTGTTCTAAACAGCTGCCAGTCTGCTAAATTGAGCTTCCAACACCGTGGTTTTGTCTGGGTGACTGATGGTGGGAATGACAGGCAGATTTTAACAGGGAGATGATCGCTTCCGTACGGGTTCTCTAAGACATCCCATTTAAAATCGTTAAAAACAGAAGGAGAGCTAAAAGACAAATCTAAAACACTCATTTTTCCTGAACTAGGGGAGCAATAAGTAGGTTTACCGGTGTTCAATAAACAAATATTGTTGGATAGTATAAAATCCTCAATAACCTGAGCTCTGCTATCGGTTTTCTCACTGCCCCAGAAACAAGAGTGGGCATTAAAATCGCCAACTATCAAGTATGGCTCCGGTAACTGTTGTAAAGGGCTCTCTAATTCATGCTGTCTTACTTCGAGATGTGGTTGAAGATATACGCTACAAACTGTAACGGTTTTGTAACCAACTATGGTGGCTGCTACGGCTTCGAACCTAGTTTTGAGTGTGATCTCGCTAGCTGCTACGCCAGGTTGCACAATGATTCCTACCCCTCCCGAGAGTCTGCTCGCCCCCTCTCGGTCACGGCGGAAGACAGTATACTTCTTTAGCACCTTTGTGTGCTGAGAGCGTAGATTGGTTTCCTGCACACATAAAGCAATAGGAGAAATTGTGTTTAAAATGTATTTTATGTCGTTATAGTTATTTACGAGACCTCTGCAGTTCCAGTGTATTATGAAAGCCATCTTAATGTTGTGTGCGTGTGTGCAGATAAAATTAGATTAACGTTGATTTGGCCCCTTGGCTCGGAGCCTCACATTTTTTTGATCGATCCAAAGACCTCCGCCGTCCGTCCGATGTGGACGGCACGGGGCTGCCCTGGGTCGTGTCCATCGCCTCAGCAGAGGCTCTGGACGACCGTGCAGGATTCACGCTGACTTTTGAGTTAGACGTCGACCTGTGGGAAGAGGTCTTGAGGCCCGCTGACCCGGGGGTCTGCGCAGCCTGCTTTGGGGTTGGCGGAGTAGTATCAGCTACTCCACCAGGGGGCGCGAATGGCCCTGCCATAGGTCCACTGCGTGCAGCCTGGACAGGTGCCGAAGCCTGGTGTGGTGCGCCGCGCCCACGCACCACGTCGGCGAAGGTTGTTTTCGCAGTGAAGGAGAATCGGTTTGTTTCGGCGTATCGCCTTCTCGCTTCCTTGAAAGAAATGTTTTCAGTGGTTTTCAGAGTAATTATTTCTTTTTCTTTTTTCTAGGACGGACAAGCCCTGGAGTATGCAGCATGGTCTCCCTCACAATTTGTGCACCGCGGGGCAGCAACACATCCATCTGACTGGTGGTCCTTCGAGGAGCATTTTGCGCAAGTTTTGCGGCCGCGACAACTCTGTGAGCCGTGGCCGAACCTCTGGCAATTGAAACATCTGCGTGGGTTGGGTATATATGGCCTTACATTTATTTTCAGGTACCCGACTTCAATGCTTTCAGGTAGTGTGCTGGTGTTGAAAGTGAGGATCATGTGTTTCGTATCGATTTCCTTGTTATCCTTCCGGATCTTTATCCGCTGAACATTTATGACATCTTGGTCGGCAAGGCCTTCTAACATTTCTTTTTCAGAGAGGTGAACAAAATCAATTTCTGATATGACGCCTCGGACTGTGTTCAAAGATCGGTGTGACGTCATGGAGACAGGAATCTCCCCTATCGATACAATGTTTGCAAGTTTCGAGTGCTGGACAGTGTCACGTATTTCGAGCAGTAAGTCGCCACTAGCCATTTTTGATACCTTATACCCAAACCCCAAGGTATCTGTCAGGCACTTTGCTACCAAGAATGGGGAAATCAGTCTTGCTTGTTGTTCTTCAGCTTTGCTGTGAATGACGTGCAATTTTGGGAATGACACTTTTCTTTTTTGAAAAAAATCTTCATCGTTCCGCCCTCTTTTTAGAGAGCGATCAGGTTTGAAATGGAGGGGAGCCATAAAAAAATTTAGTTTTTCAGCCACGGTGCCAGCCACCCACCACGGAGCCCAACAAGGGGACGGGACAGCAACTTGCACGCAAGTCCGGTCCACGCTAGCTGTAGACCTCAACTATAACCAAATATGACGAAACCCAGGGTAGTTCGCCCCACAAGGTTAACCCTAGCCGCCCATGGAGAAATGAAAAAACCAAGAAACGACGAGGAGACAGGACAGTAGTCAGAAAGAAGACAGGAAAGTAAAAGATCTAGAGGAGGACAGGAAAAGTCGACTGCCGATTTCCCCCGGTTGGGTCAGGCCGGAGGTGCCGTCTACAGGAAGCTGGGGCCAAAGTGGTGTGTTGCCTCCGCCGAGGGGCCTTAAAGGTCCAAACGCTCGGCATCGGCTTAACCACCAGGATCCCCTTTTCCCCGGACACGGCGATGCCACGCACGCGAGGCTCGGGTGCTCGGGTCCGTGGTTGATGCACTGTTCACCATCATCCCCTGCGGGGATGTCCCTGCGGATGCTCGGGAACCCGCGGTGTCGCCCCACACCGTCGCGACGCCTGCAAGCTGCAGGCGCCCCCCTGCGGGGGATTTACGTAAAATATCTACTCAGGCAGGTGATCCTTATAAAGAAGCTGGGCATTCAACAAGACTGAGCCTTGGTCCCCGATGTTGCAAGTTAGGGCAAAGGCAGACGAAAGAACATTTACTGCGATTTTCTACGCAGTGTGTCGTCGAGGGGGATAGGGCTTAGACATCTTTTGAATCAACGCCGAACCGAATCTAACGATCTTCTTTCAAGACGAAGACCCACCGGAGACACAGAGCGGCTGTTTCACGTTTTACTGACACCGTCGCGCAACATTTATGCAACTTGGGCTCGGCTGCCAGCTTGGTGTTGTCGCGCCACCACCTGGTAAAGGCTTCAGCGGGGAGTTGGGGAATGTTCATCCGTTGCAAGAGCAGTGCCGTGTAAACGGCTTTCGGCGAATCGTTGAAGACGTCGCGGCGTCCCTTGAATAGCAGGCAGGCTGTTTGAAACGAAATATCGATACTTAACATATTGCAATATGGTACTTCACAGCAGGTTTAAATGTAGAAAATATAAGGTTTGGATATACTGTGCAGCAGCTTCCCTTTGCCCTAAGCTTGGCCAATGCAAAGTTTAAAACAGAAGTTGGGTTAGTTGGATTTGTGAGAAGTTATACATATTTTTAGCGTTTATTCTCTGCATTTATTGTTTGTTCTCTGTTCTTTGTGTTCCTGTCCTGCTTCCGCTAAAAATATGCATAAATGCACAGTTTAATGAAGATACTTCTCTTCAAACCGGTTTTTAGGAACCTTATGTGGTAGCCTTATGCTAGAGCACCCGCCTCGCATTGGGGTACAGGAGGAGCTGGGTTCGGCACCCAGGGCTACAGGGTACCGACCGGTTTTCTAATTGGTACAAGATTTCTCCCAGCCTGGTCCTCAGCTCTTCTGGGGTGATATGTTTGGGAAAACAGTGTCAGACCAAACCGGTTTCTCCTGGTCGGACCAAGCAGGTTGAGATCAATTCCGGGTACTCCGTAGCTCTTAACTTTGGTCTTAATAATTTCATGGAGCAGACCGCGAAAATCTTTCCGGTTTCTAAGAACAGACCAAGAGCGTAAGTTTTCATTCCATTTTGTCAACTCCTTTTTGAACAATAAAATACAGCTTGCTTGGATTATTTAGGTTTTAAAAAAGTCATACTGAGAGTGGCTATGAACTTTATGAAAGTAAAACATTTTCCTACCTGCTAATTAATAATGGCTCCTTCGTATGTCTCACAGAACGCCGACAAGAAGGAGACAGGCCGATAATTTGTGATTTCCTTCCTAATTACTCATGTATGTACCAACCAGAGACAAACTGCTTCCTGTAGAACCGGAAACACACCGTTTGTAGACTTCAGTCAAGGCGAGAGAGAAAGACGAACGGAAAGAGAGGGAGATTGTCTAGGCGACGCCCAGTATGATAGCCTGCACTTGACCGCATGAGGAAGGCAGGACAGGGCGCTTCCGGGCCTTTCTTCCTCGTCCTCTACTGCCTCGTCTTTGTGTGCGCTCAGAAATACTCTCATAAGTATGCGCTAGTACCTCGCCTAATGATGCAGGTCTATGTTCAACGATGTAGCTTTGGTGTCTTCACGGCCAGAGCAGACATTGTTTTTCCCCTGTGTAAGAGCTACTTCTACTGGAATCACACGCAGCACCAAATAAAATTTGGCACACCAACTATTAAGCCACACAGAGACATCTTGATCTAATAAAGGCTTACCAACTTGAGTCAAGTGTTTTATACTACCAGTTCAGTTCCACTAGATAGGGATTGAGATAGTAATTTCGGCATTATCTCCTGACTTGTCTTTGTTTAATGTTTCGTTTATGGGACGCCAAGCACACTTGCTCATTACAAAATTCCGACGAAAGCTGTTTTGGGCGTCCTGAAGTTTTATTTTATTTATTTCTTAATTTCTTGCATTTTCTGAATTCTCTGAAGCGTACGTGCAGATTTGTGATGGATTTTATTTTTAATCTGTACCTTTATATAACGCTTTACCAGCCTAAGGTTTTCTGTATATTTGGAAGTTTATTTTGTCTATTGCAGTTTATTTCAATTAGAAGTAACGCATAATTATAACTAGTAAAAATTATAATAGTAAAAAAAGAGCAGAAGAGGCGATAGCCAATAATTTCAAGCTTGTGACATCCAGCGCTACTAGAGCAAAGTTCAGGTGGGCAGCGCTGTGGAAATACTGGGAACTGGACCGGCTAGCGAACGGTATTGTTGACGCTAAGTGGAATGATCTTACTGTCCTTTTTCTGGCTAAAACCTATAAGCAGAATGTTCCTTTTAGGTCAGTGGTTAGTGAAGACGGTACAGGGCAAGTAGCTTCAGAAGCACCCAAGTTTATTACAGGTTCCAGACCCACTCACAACCAAGAATTCCAAATATATGCTGGGTTTCTTTGAGGCTAATTCTTTTGTTGGATAGTTGGTATTTGTAGACGTGGAATATTTGTTTTATTCTGTGCCCCATACTTGTTTGTTGCAATTGAGGATCCAAAAGAGGAAAGCGCGATTTAAGATATTTAGAACGAGTATTTTCCAAGAGGAGTTTTTTTTTTCCTGCATGTTTTTGAGTTTTGTCTTAGTGTTACTTTCATTGTTCTGAAAATAAACTTTTATCGTCACAAACAAGAGATCTGCACTGAAGCCTGCACAGTACCAACTCTGTGTAATGTGTTTTTAGCTTTTTTACACAAACACCCTTGAACGTGGTTTTAATGGGATGGATGTGCTGAAGGTATTCATATACGTGGACGATTTTCTGATTGCTCTTAACAAACAATTATTTCAAGTGCACTGGTTCGGTGGGTTGCATCTTTGAGAGGTTTCAGCAGGCTGCTAAGGGTTTGGTGTTTACGCAGTCGTCGGGCCGGCATGGCGCCTGGTTTACCTCCTATGCTGGCGATGCGCTATATATGTAGCGTCCTAGCGGGTGCCGAAACTTGTGGCTCTTGGAGTCACCATTCATAACAGAAAAGCAGCGCTAAGAAGACGTGAACAAAGACGAGACAACAAAGACGGGTGCTGTACGCCTCGCTGTGGTCTCGTTTTGTCCACGTCTATTTAGCGCTGCTTTTCTGTAAACTATGTACCGACATGCCCAACTCGTCGCATTAACAGTGGTAACAGAATTGTGGCCCACCCATTTGGCGCAGAGAGTTCTGAGCGTGGAAAACGAATCGGCACAATTCCGTTCACAAATTTGTTAGTCGATTTGAAACCTGGTATCTGTGAGGGATTCGTACCGACGACTTTTGATTCAAGAAACTCTAATGGGGGCGAACTTCGAAGTGGCATGGGATGCGAACCAGTGGTCTCAGAGGGGTGCAGATGGTACCGAACGAATCATTATTACGTGTTGTGCAACTTCAATCCGAATTTGTTTAAGCATAGGTAAAACCAACTTAGCTAACGCTCTTCATTCGATTTCGCCTTCGCGAATGTCACTAATTATTTCAAATTAGGAAGAACGGAGATGGATGCCTCAGTGATACATCTGCCATTTTTTTAAAGCATAAATCATGAATTTAAGATTTCTTTGATTTTTGTTTTTCGTTTTCGTGTCTTGTTGCATTCAGTACTGCGCATGTCTTGCTCTTGTTGTTTTTCCGTATATATATGCTGTCCTAGCTGCAAATAACGACAGATGAGAGCTAGCGCCGGCTCTTTTTTATTTACATGAAGAATAACAGACAGGTTGGTGCTGCAGAGCGGCTCCGGCTACTTGTTTTCACCAATTCATAGCAACCACTTTGTCCGACGATGTACAGTTCCAGACAACATAAGACAAACAGTTCACAACATATTAAACAAAGTGCAAGCGTAAGGAGAAGTAAGAATGAGCGAACAGAAACGCTGTGAATGAAAAGATAAGTGTACAAAATGCTATATACTAAAGAGATTTAAATAAACAAGAACAGGACAACAATATTACGCTTATTTGCAGTATACACAGCAAATGTAAATAACAACGCCATTCAACCACTCCAAACAGTTTGTTTCCAGCAAACACAGCAAAAGCAAACAACAAAGACATTAAATAACTACCCTCACAGAGAAGTAAGAGCTCTGCATTGACTGCATTTCTAATACTGTAGTATTTCCCAAGGATGCCACTCTCCATCATCAAGGAATGCTACCAATGCCACAAGTGCTCGCTTTTGCAGCTCACACTTCGGTCACGGACATAGGAGCTGTTGTAGACTTAAGGGTCTTTTCTCAAGAGCGGTCAAGTCTCTCTTGAATCGCGAACAGAGGTTTTCGTGCACTGGGCAAAGGAACATTATGTGAATCACACCCTCATTTTCTTTGCCGCGCGCACAGCGTGGGCTGTCTGCGCGGCAAATTTTATGAAGAAAGTGCTTCGTGTAAACCGTTGGTAATAGCAAGCAGTGAGGGAGCATTTCTATACTTTTGCTGATAGATAATTGAATATTAAATCGCAGCAAAGATCTATGAAATGCAGGTCAGAATCTATATGCTTTGGCTCAAACCAGATCTTGTTAATTTTATTAAGCATGGACTTCAGGAGATGGCGCAATGCTTCTCTCGATAACAGAAGGCCAGAAGTGAGGGCATTGGAATGCTCTTGCCTAGCCGCTGCATCTGCCTCATTGTATCGAGGAATTAAACAATGTCCGTGTATCCACTGAAAAACTATAATATGCTGCTTTTTGGTAGCCTTGGAAAATTCTTTAAGAACTTTGTAAACCGATCTAGGTTCTCATCGTGCGGAACTAGCGCTGTCAAGAGATCTCAGTGAGGATTGGGAGTCGCCAAAGAGTATCCACATACGCGGGTCTGGCGCCGAAGCGATCAATTATAGATCCAAATAAATCGCGTACATCTGGGCAGTCGTTGATTCTGTCGCGGGAGTTGGTTTCTATTGACACAGTGCATTCCGCTTGTTCGCTTAGCGCTGACCTGAAGCACACGCCGCCTCAAAAAGAGGAAGTGGAAGTGACAGCGATCTCGTGACGGCTCGTTCGTGGACGTGGCTGTCCCTGTTCCCACAGGCGGGCGTGGTCTCACTGGGCGGTCACTGTTCGTATCACTAGCTTCGATTGCTTGATTGTCTTTCGCTTTTGCAGGGCGCTTGCAGGTCGCTAGGGGCGCATGTCGACGTCCTCTCCTGGCCAGGGGAACTCCCCCTGGTCGGCCAGCCTCCCCCCTAACCAACTCCCCCTGGACGCCTTCTTTCGGGGTGGCGTCGGCACTATTCCCGTGGCCTTGGTTCCATCGGATGGTGGCGCCATTCGACTCAATAACCCGGACGCGGTTCAGACTGCGCTACAGGCGATTACGCCTCACTTCTTAAAAATCTGTGATGTCCGGCAGTACGGCAGAGGAGGCGTTGTGTGCAGGTCGGCCGACCAGGCCTGCATCATGGATTTGTTAACGTGCACAGCTTTTGGAAGCCAGTCGGTAAGCGCATTTATACCGCCGCACTTGGTGTGCTCTAAAGGTCTTGTGCAAGGGGTTGACCCGCGCCTTAGCCCTAAGGAAACGCTAGAGAAACTCTCCTCCACAGGGGTGATTTCTGTACATCGGTGAACTCGGGTCGTCGAGGAAACAAAGCTTCCAACTGAAACGGTAATTGCCACCTGTGCGGGTCTCTCCTGTCCATCTGAGTTGAAGGTGTGGCCCCTGGGTTTCAGGGTCGATCCGTATTCTTCAAGGCCACTTCAATGCCGCAACTGCTGGAGGTTTGGCCACAGCGCGAACGCCTGCAAGTCGAGCTCAAGGTGCAGTGTGTGTGGTGGTAAGCATGACCGTGAAGGAAGGGGTTCAAAAGATGAGATGTGTTGCTTGTGCAGCGGTAGTCACTCCGCCACATATTCTAATTGTCCTGCAAGGGCTGAGGAGGCTAAGGTGCTGGAACTGTTAGAAAAGCGCCGGTGCTCAAGGCGCGAGGCTATGGCTATTGTTAAGGAAAGGACGTACGGGTACTCATGTGTGGCAGCACGGCAGACGACTGCGGTCGTGGATTCAAGCCTGTCAGATGCGATTGCTACAGCGGTTGAAAAGGCAATGGCCAAGGTCATGGATCGGCTAGTGAATTCAGTAACAGAGTGCATATCGCAAGTCATGGCGGCGCAAATGACCTCTTCAATAATGACCTCCAATGCTGCGTTTAAGTCATCCGTGGATCCTGCAGTACCTACTGAACTCAGTGCGGAGACGCCTTCCCTTGTTTCAATGCAGCCGCAAAAAGAGCGCACGCCTCCAACTCATGTACCTGAAGTCACGACCGGAGCAATTGATGAGTGTGTTGAGCTGATGGAGCTCGATGCTCGAGCTCAGAAACGTAGCCGGTCTCCTTTGGCCGTTGCTGGTCCGTCTATCTCCCCTCAATCCAAAACAAAAAAGAGTAATTCAGGAAAAACTGGTCACCACAGCATTTTGGAAAAGGCAGTTGCTGCTGCAGATCTCTCGGCATAATAGGGTCTCTGAGAGTGCTGCAGTGGAACTGCCGTTCCATTCAATCAGCTTTCACTGATTTAGTAACTCTTTCAAATCGATTTTCTCGTAATGTCATTGCGCTTCAATAAACCTGGATGTCGAAAGAGTTTTCATTTCAAATGGAACATTATCGAATTTTTAGAATGGACCGCCCATCAAGGGAGGCGGTTTGCTTCTGCTGGTTTCATCCAGATTCTGTCACAAGGCACGACTGGTTTTTCAGCGTGTGGACGCTCATTGCGAAATTCAGGCAGTGGATCTTTCAGTTCCTGGTTTCCATCCCATCACTGTCGCAAATGTATATTTTCCATCTGGGGTTCATGACACACGGCCATTAGATTCCTTACTCTCTGTCAGCAGATCACATGTGTTGCTTGTTGGGGATTTCAATTCGCATCACTTGACTTGGGGTTATCGAACAGACCAGTGCGGTTTGCGTTTATGGGATTGGGCTTGTGTGAATAACCTAAACTGTCATAACTCGGGTTTTCCGACCTTTCTCCGTGGGCACTCCCGATCAGCATTGGATTTAACGTTTTCATCCCCAGGGGTAGCAGTTTCCTCCTGGACTCCGGTTGACTCTGCAACAAACAGTGACCATTTCCCACTCACTTTTGACATTGTGTGTCCGATGACTTCTATCAGCGGATTCAGTTGCACCCTCGTCGATTACAACAAGTTCAAAAGTTCACTCAGTTCAGAACTGCACTCTTTGCCGAATTTGTCTCAGGACAGCAGGGCGTTAGGCTTATGCTCTATTTTAGATCGGGTACGGAGGCAATCAGAGTTTACAATGTGCGATAGCATAGGCACTTCTCAGAGCCCTTGGTGGAATGCAGAATGTTCAAACGATTATAGGCGGCGCAAGGCAGCCTGGAAGAAACTTATCCATAATCAATGTCCCCGGAATTGGATCGATTATAAGTTTCTTGCAGCTACCTTCAAGCGCACAGTCGCTAGGGCAAAAGAAAAGTATGATGAAGAGAATTATGACCATCTATCAAAATCTAATAACAGACAAGCCTTGTTTCGCTTTCTGAGGTCAAGAAATAGGCTGCCACCGCCTAACAACATTCCCTCTCATGGGCTGACTCCAGTAGAGCTTGCCAGGTCATTAGAAGAAATTGGCAAAGGCTTGGAACACCGTTTTTCGGCTGCGCTCTCTCGCCCACAACTACTTGGGAATCACTATGATGACTTCCTTAATGTCTCGGTTTCTGAGCTCTCGCAGGTGATAAATCGGTTACCTTCTGCAGCTCCTGGTTCTGACCGTGTCACCTCTGCGATGATTAAAATACTGTTCGACGAATCCCCCAATGCTATATTGGAGCTGGTAAATTACTCTATTAGAACCCCATGGATCTCGGATGTATGGCGTGTTTCCAAAATTATCCCGGTGCTTAAAAAGCCAGGCGAAGGGTTGGTCTTAGACAACATTCGACCAATTTCATTGACATCGAATCTGGTGAAATTGGTTGAACGCGTGCTGTATGGACGAATCATGCCCATTGTTACTGAAAAGGGACTACTTAACCCCTGTCAGATTGGTTTCAAGCCTGGGTGCTCTATATGGTGTGCGCATACTGACCTCGAAAGCCGTGTCCGACTAGCGCTCGGGCGTCGACAGTATGCTGCGCTGGTAACTCTAGACATCTCTAAAGCATATGACAGTGTCGAACATGGGCCTCTGATGTACAGACTACGGGCTCTGGGCTTGTCAAGTTATTTTGTGGAATGGGTGTCAGCTTTCCTGGCTGACAGAGAATTTTATTGTTGTTAACGCGGAGTTTCTACAAGGAAATTTCATCAATCTAGAGGTGTGCCTCAAGGTGCAGTTCTCTCCCCTGTTCTATTCAACCTCTTACTCAGTTCGATTCCGACTTCCCCTGACGTGACTGCGTACGTGTATGCAGACGATATAGCTTTCTTTGCTGCTGCGAGTGATTTACATTCTGTGTATATGGTTTTACAGTCATATTTAAATTCCCTTGACCGATGGTTATCTGAATTACACTTAAGTCTTATTGTAAACAAGTGCGCTTTGTTCCCTTTTCCGGTTACTCAACAGGTACACATTTCATTGTCTTATCGTCATCATGTCATTCCTCAGGTATGTTCTCTAAAGTATCTCGGGGTAACTTATGACTCCTCTCTCTCTCTTGGCGGTCACATATAGATCAGGTTGCTGCGAAAGGGATTCGGGCGGTAGGCGTTCTCCGAAGGATGAGTAGCCCTCGCTGCGGTATGCGCAGACATGCTCTCCTGCTGATTTACAAAATGTATATCAGGCCAATCTTGGAATTCGGTTGCGTTTTATTTTCTGGAGCAGCTGCATGCAAACTGCGCCCACTTCTGCTCTTAGAGCGAGAAGCTCTGCGCCTGTGTTTGGGTCTCCCCAAATACTTGGCAAACAATGTTTTGTATCTGGAAGCGCGGGTGCCGTCTCTTACTGCTAGGTTTCGCCTTTTGACAGTACAATCGTTTTTAAAGTTTTGCGACTCGGAGCAGCATGCATCCGAGTTGATCTTCCTAGGGCAGCGAGCGGAGTTCTTGGGTGTCGGATGGTCTCGCCTTCAAACTCCCCAAATCTGTTTCGTTGAATCTTTGCTGGGCCCACTCAACGTGCGAATACCTGAAATTGTTCCGGTGCGGTCTATCCCTGCAAATGTGTCTATCATCTACGATGACATTTATCCATGTAATGCAAAATTACTGCCTTTCTCATGGTTAAATGGTATGTTGCAGGATTATTTGTCGACCTTTAGCTCACATGTTGCAATTGCGACTGATGGCTCGGTGTGTGCAGAAAAGGCAGGTGTAGGTATTTACTCCTAGTCCCTTGACTGGTCTTTTTCTCTCCGTCTCCAAGATTTCACTCTTATCTATCTGGCTGAGTTTCTAGCAGTGGTTCTTGCTCTGCGCAAGGTACCAATTTTTTTATCAGCAGTAATAATAATTACGGACTCGTTATCTTTATGCACTTCCCTCTCGGCGTCCACTGAATCGCAGAGCTTTCGGATACTAAAATTCCTGATCCCTCCACACATCATATCAATTCGATTTCCTTGGGTTCCTGGGCACAGGGGTCTTCTATTAAATGAATCAGCTGATGCTTTAGCGAAGGCAGCCCTGAGTGGACCGATTGTTGACCCGCTTCCAACAACTGCTTACATCACGGCGGCACGCTTTCGACCGTACACTGTAATGAACGAATTGGGCGCATCAGCGCTTACTTCCTTGGACGACTTCCAGCACCTACTGTTCCCATGGAGAAGCTCAGTCTGGCGATCGCGCAATCTTGAAGTTTCCTTCACGAGGCTTCGTTGCCGGGTGCCGCAACTAAATTTTTACCTATACAGGCCTGGTCTGGCGATCTCCCCATTGTGTCCGTATTGTGCGGAGCCGGAAACAATAGAGCACTTTCTTCTTTTTTGCCGTCGCTACTCATCGATTAGGAGGCGACTATTAGAAGTTCCAATACAGAATCTCAGTTTGCGCCTGTCTTCTGCGGTTGTTCTGTCTCTTGGCGCTTCTATGCTTGGCCATACCAATGGGAATGTTTGCTCTGCCGTTCAAAATTATCTCCTAGAATCAAAACATCTACCATCATGAACTTTCGTCCTGCCCATCCCATTATCAGCTTCTTTATTTCGGTTTTTACAACCACTTATAGTAATCTCTACCCCTTCTTTGCCTAAATTTTAGTTTGTATGCCCCCCTAACCTCCTGCAACCACCTCGGCTACGGAAACTGTGCGATCTAAATTTTGGTAGGTCATCCCATGCTTGCCACATGCAATTGGTCATTTAAATAGTCACCGCCTGGTTATGGCCAATCCCCCTTGTGGGTATGTGCCATTGTGTGGGGTCAACAACAACAACAACAACAACGTTCTTCGAAGCCCGCCGCTGTTTCTTGCAATCTGTGATCTCTCTAACTCACGCGTGACACCTTGGTGGAGGGTTGCTGGGTAGCGCACCCCATGCCTAGGACACCTCCAGGAAGCCGAGACTCCAGCCCGCTTGAATCCTTTAAACTCCAAGTTACGCCCACCCACAAAGGTAGCCGGCGGCTGCAAGGACTGCAACCAGAGTTCGGGCCTCTGCAGTCTCGTCCGACCGTGAGAAAACTGACCTCTGATTCAGTGCGACCATCAGTGTCCAAACAAACCCCCGTCATCATGCCGGATGCCATCCCTTCGCCGTGCGTCATGCTGCAACAGCCACACGAGCCACCCACCTCAAGGTTTTCCAGGTGAGGGCCCGGAGGACTGGCTCGAGAAGTTCGAGTGCGTAGCCCAATACAATTGGTGGGCTGACGACTTGAAGCTGCAGCAGGTGTTTTTTCGCTGGAGGCTGCAGCTCGTACTTGGTTCGAGAACCGAAAGGCCACAATAACAACGTGGGGTTCTTTCAAGACTCATTTTTGAAGGCTTTTTAACACCATCCTCCGGAAAGAACATTCCGCGCTGTTCCTCCAGGCACGCCTTTAACTACCAAACGAGACCGTCCTCGTTTACTCCGAGGACACGGCGAAGCCCTTCCGCCAGGCTGATCCCAAAAAGACCGAAGAGAAGAAGCTGCGTTATCTTATTAGGGGCATCAAGGTTCGGATTTTGGCTGGGTTAGTTCGAAGACCGCCCAGAACAGTCCCCGAATTTCTTTCCGGAGCCACAACGATGGAGAAGTTGCTCGACATGCGATCCAGACAGTACGAGCGTCTGCCGTCGCTGATGTCTACCAGCGGTGTCGATGCTTCTAGCCACGACATCCTTCGGGTAACCATCCGGACCGTCGTACGCGAAAAGCTTCAAAAGTTCTTTCCTGCACCACAGTCGCCGCAGGTTTCTTCCATTTCTGATGTTATTACTGAAGATGTCCGACAGGTGCTAACGCCGCTAGACCCTCTTCAACGGAACACAACACCCCAGATGATGACATATGCCGCAGCCGTTCGCCGTCCACCGCTACCTCCAACTCTCCCAGATACACCTGTCTACATTGGCCGCCAACCACTCCTTCCTAACGCTCCTCAGGTGCCCACTCGGAAGAGCGACGCCAGGCGTACTGCCGATCATCGCCCTCTGTGCTATCACTGCGGCGTGCCCGGTCACGTCGTTGTCACCGACGTATGGGTCTGTTGTTAACGACGTATGGGTCTGCTGTAATATAGTTCCGATGCGCCCCGACCGCGGCGTGGTCAATGGCCTCGGGAGATAAGCGATTACCCGGACGCGTCACCCGAAGCACCACCCTACTATGCCCGGTCGCCGTCCCCACGTCTCCGCGACGTTCTTCCGCACACATTTAACGCGGGAGGTCTCCTAGTCCCCGTGGAGAAAACTAAAAGCGACAACCTTTGGGGGGAAGGTTGCTCACCGGCGACACGTCCAAGATCATCCACCGCTGCACAGAAATGACCGACCGCTTCTACGATGTACCGACGACCAGCAGCCCGATAATACGCCTCACCGCATCTTTTCTCCGCCGCAACGAAACCGCCTGGTGCCGCACCGCAGCCGTGAGAAGAGTCCGCGACGTTCCTGTACACCGACGGCTACAACTGCTGATCTGATCATTTCAATTGACGGTACCGACTTTAACGCACTAGTGAACTCTGGTGCTGAGTACTCGGTAATCAGTGGACCCTTTGCTGCGACTCTGAAAAAGGTGACCACACACTGGATGGGCCCACAGCTTCGTACTGCCGAGGGTCATTTGATCACCTCAGCTGGCAAAAGCATGTCACGTGTGACCATCGAAGAGGACACGTACCTGGCCACCTTCGTCGTACTCGACCAATGTTCCCGGGGCGCATTCCTCGGCATGGATTTTGTAGCGATAGCTACATTACGGTAGCGTTTCGAACCATCAGCGTGGCAGTGGCGGCGCTGCCACCCTGTAGCTGCGCCGCCACGCCGTGTCTGCGCCGCCACGGTGTCACGTGATTGGTCACGTGGTTCGGAGCAGCTGCTGGCGGCGCGGCGCCGTGGCTGATCAAGTGGTTCGTCAAGTGGTTGGTCACGTGACCAAGTTCCACTCGGCGAGCTGTAGCAATCGCGTCAGTGCAGGTTTAACCAGAGCTAAACCACCGCCAATTTTTCTTCACAGAAAATGGCGTGGTCATTGATCTTAAATCAATGTCAGTGACGTTATTTACTGAAAACGCAATCCACAGTGCCTCCGGACGTCCCGCCACTCTTTACATGGTTGATGACCACCATTCCACCCCATTAGAGTTGTGGTATCTGTCGGCGCGGCGACGCTGCGTAAGTCTGAAGGTGTCGTCGAAAGCAAACAAATCATGCTTTTCGACCGCTCCCTTGCTGCCACCAGAGGGGTCGTTTGCCTCGAAAACGGAGAAACCGAAGAGCTGCATACGAATTTTCGAGGTGAGCACCAACATCTCAGCCTTGGTGCCACTGTGGCCCACATTCATGGTATCGCCGACATTCGACGAGCGCCCAGTTTTGCTATGGTGTCGTCAACATAAGTTCACACCGCTGTTGACATTAATCCCGCGCTTTCGCCGCAGCAGGGAGGCCATGTAGAAAATCTCCAGCGCTACGGCGATATCTTCTCGACTTCTTCCCACATCGGAAGAACACGCTTGACCAAGCATAGGATAATTACGGATGACGCCGTGCACCCTCTCAAACAGTCACCTTGCCGTGTGTCTTCCGCTGAACGCGCCGCAATCAGCCGTCAAATTAAGGAGATTCTTCGAGACGACGTAATTCAGCCCTGCCGTAGTCCTCGGGTGGCAACTGTCGTCCTCGTAAAGAAAAAAGATGGTACACTGCGGTTTTGTGTTGACTCCATCGCCTAAACAAAGTGACTAAAAAAGATGTTTATCCTTTCGTCGAATCGGCGATGATCTCGATCGCCTCTACTACGAAAAATATTTTTCATCCATAGACCTCAATTCAGGATATTGGCAAATCGAGGTAGATGAAGGGGACCATGAAAAAGCCGCATTTATTACTCCGGACGGGCTCTATGAGTTTAAGGCAATGCCATTTGGTTTGTGCTCTCCACCCGCAACGTTCCAACGGTTGATGGACGCAGTTCTGCAGACCTGAAGTGGCAGACATGCGTCGTCTACTTTTATAACGTTGTGTTCGCCCCAACGTTCGAGGAGCACCTTCTGCGCCTGGAACTTGTGCTGCATGCCATAAAGACTTCTGGCCTTACGTTAAAAAATAAGAAATGCCACTTAGCTTATGCTGAGCTAAAGCTCTTGGGTCACGTTGTCAGTTACGAGGGAGTTCGGCCGGACCCAGACAAAGCCAAAGCTATTGCCGATTTCCTTTCACCACAGGACCTTAAGGCAGTTCACCGCTTTCTAGGATTATGTGCCTACTACTGTAGCTTTGGGAAAGATTTCGCTCGAGTCGCCGCACCCCTGATGCGTTTGACGAGGACAGACACACCTTCAATGTGGAAGCATAAGCATTTGAAACTCTTCAATTCCACCTGCAAGCACCTCCAGTTCTGGTTCACTTCGACGAAAACGCAGATACGGAGCTTCATACCGACGCAAGCAGCGTAGGCCTGTGTGCCGTTCTGGATCAAATCCACAGCGGTCGAGAACGAGTCAACGCTTACGCTTACGTCGAAATTTAGACGATCCTTTTATGGAAAACGTTTTACTGTAATTACGGACCATCATGCCTTGTGTTGGCTCGCGACCTTCAAAGACCGGTCAGCCCGCCTTGTCAGGTGGAGTCTGCGCCTCCAAAAATACGACATGACAGTGGCGTACAAGCCTGGCCGGAAACAGTCGCATGCCGATTGCCTTGCGCGCCCAGGTCGATTCCCCAACGGAGGGCGGTAATTAGCAGGCCAACTTCCATTTCAGGAGACACCATATTTGTGACAATACATTCAGCAAAGAAGCTGTACGAACGGCAACTTTAGCAGGTATGAATATATTGTCCAAACAAAGATCAGATGCTGTAATTCGATTAAATTCGCGTGTTAATTTGGTCAATAGTGACATCACTTATTATTGCAAAAGGCAACCGTGAGTTGGCGAGGTGCAAGCGTAACCTTTCAAGAAACTTGAAAAAATGTTTGTTTCCTGCGGGACCTATGT
>JARKHS020025148.1:0-22500 GCA_030143305.2 Amblyomma americanum
AACGTTGTGGTGACGCCGTAAGGTCACGTGTTCCAGGGGGCCCACCTGCCTACTACGTTGCTCACTGGGGATCACCTGCAAGAGCCGTGACCGTAATTTTTCGCTCACAACGCCGACCCGGGATTTTCTGCGTACCCGGGCCTTTAACGCTATCGCGTAAATAGGGTTTAAGCTTCATTTTACGCTTCTGCCACATTTCTTATTAAATAAAGGGCAATTTATTGTGTTCCGCCAGATTTCCTTGTGAAACGCGTGGAGAGAGAGATATAAAAGCATTACTGAGAAAAAAGAGGTTGCTGAAGAGTCCGATGGTCGACATCCTCATTCCAGGACGCCGGTGGCTTAGGCTGCCCGTTTGACCTGTGTCACTAGGTTACGTTTCTCCTCCAGGTTCCAGCTGGACAGTGCCGCCTCCAACTGCTCCATGGAGACATGTGTCTTTATTTTGAATCGTCTTGAGCCTACACATCGCCACGTAACTTGGTACAGTGTAGACGTCTGTGCGCGGCAGGGGAGATGTTCGTATTTTTCTGGGTACATTAGACTGCATTTATGGAGGTTGGGTAAGAATTTGTTTGGAGTTGGCGCCATGCCCTAGCCTCCTCTTCATTAAATTTTCTGTGTGCAGGGAGTTATAGCGGCTTGTTGGCTACAATTACCTCCAGTGACTTCCGATATTTAGGGGTTAGCGGGGTGAAGCTTGGTTCGTTGCCCACAGGGTTAGTGTACCCTCGAGCAAGCCTATCGGCCGCCTCGTTCGCTTCGAGCCCCTCAAGGCCTGGGGTCCACGTATGTGGTGTTTCTGGAGGTGTTGGACTTCCCTACCTCGCGGAGTCTAGTAGCCGCTACCTTTGAAATACTGCAGTTCAGAAAGTTTCGGCAGGCCCCTTGGAAGTCAGAGATTACGTGCCGGGCGCGGCCTTAGGCTTCACCCTGCCTGATGGCCTGGGCTATTGCTGCCGTTTCTGCTGTCTCAGGTGTGAAGTATGGTATGGAGATGACGGTGAGCGCAGTCAGGCTGTGGCCGAGGATCACTACTACGTTCTTGGTGCTTCGATATATGGCGGCATCGACTTATACCGTCTCCGTATTATTTCTTGTTGCTTTCGGTATGTTATCGTCGCGAACCCTTCTCCCCCCTTCATGGGTGTATTTATGCATGTTCTTAGGCAAGCGTTCCACCCTTAGTCTGTCTTAGTGTTAGCTTCAGTCGTGTTCGCGGGGATACCTACTCGTTCCAAGATGGCATGGCCGGGCCTGTTGGTTTGTAGACGAGCTTTCTTGTCAGAAGACGGGGTTCTCTGATGCTTTCCAAGCTGTTGGTCACCACAAACTATCCGAACTGGTTTTTAGCTGTGCTTTTTGGGAAGCCCAGGGCAATACTTGCGCCCCGAATAACTGTCTTACACCGCTTATGTCACCTTTGGTGAGCTTTTGGTAAGGTAGGCCGTATGAGATCCTACTCAGTACCAGCCATGTTTTTTTTTATTTATTTATTTCAGTATACTGCAAGCCAGAGTTGGCCCAAGCAGGAGGGGCATACAACTAAATAAATTTCTAAAAGAGCACCAGCTACAAAACCGCGAGTCAGTAAACAGGACACAAAACCAGAGTCATCAAACAAGATACTGGGAGCCATACAATAAGTTCTTGAGCTCCTTCTCAAAATTCCTAGACTTACATAGACCCGAAGGAAGGCCATTCCACTCCGCGACAGTGTTCGGAAAAAAACTGTTCTTAAACCCACTAGTTCGCGCGAAAATTGGTGCTAATGACTGCTCATGTACATGACGTGTTTTCCTAGTGCTCGCCAGCTTCACACAATCAGGAAGATCTGCCTTCAGATTTCCAGACATGTAATTATGAAGCAGTACTAGACGGGTAACTTTTCTTCTTATTGCCAAGAACTGTAAATTACTCTTTCGAATGAATGCAGTTGGAGAGTCTATCCTTCTATATTTCCCATAAATAAAACTAACTGCTTTTCGCTGAACACGTTCCAGTTGAGCAATGTCTTTCTTGTTATGCGGGTCCCACACTGCTGCCGCATATTCAAGTCGGGACCTAACACAAGCCTTGTATGCAGTGATTCTGGTGCTCACGGGAGAGTTTCTGAGTTTTCTTTTAATAAACCATAATTTCTTTACTGCTGATGAGCAGATGTCAGCGATATGAGTGGACCAAGTAAGTTTGTTCGTGAGGGTTACTCCGAGGTACTTATAGCTTTCAACTTCTAAAATGGGATGATTGTGAAGTATATAACTGTGAAATCTGGGCACTTTTTTCCTTGTGATTCTTAATAGTACGGTTTTGTTTGGGTTAATATCCATGCCCCAGCGCTCACACCAGTCCGCAATTGCTAATACAGTTTTTTGAAGTGACAAGTGGTCAGAATCACCTACTACCTCTTTAAAAACTATACAATCATCGGCAAACAGCCTCACCTCTACATCCTTTTCAACAATATCCACTAGGTCATTTACATAGATTAAAAATAACAGGGGTCCCAAGACACTGCCTTGAGGAACCCCTGAAGTCACATGCAGCATGTTAGAACAAGAGTCCTGGATTGCTACAAATTGCTGCCTATCTGTAAGATAGGCATGCACCCACTGAATTATAAAAGAGGGAAGTCCAATCGATTCAAGTTTAAACAATAATTTTCCGTGAGGCACCTTGTCAAATGCTTTACTAAAGTCAAAAAATAAGACGTCTGTTTGTCCGGAAGCATCCCGCACTCTTGAAATATGTACCATCATATGTACCAGCACTTGGACCAGTCTTAAGGTGTCGCCCTCTCTCATTCCTTTACAGTTTCTCGTGATTCTGCGGATCACCTTTGGTGATTTTGAGCGGTGATTTTGAGGACCCTTATGGCGTGTCCCCATTTCCGATTGCTCTGTAGCCAAAAACAAAGATTGTGGATTGTGGGTAGTAATTTCATGCATTCCCCTTCTAATTGGATGCTCTTCTCCTCAGGTCTTTTGCGTTGGGTCTCTTGGATCCTGATGACCTCGGACATTTCCCTGTTCAAATCGGAGGCTGCAGTTGATCGCGTGTTGTTCAACGCAGGTGGCTGCCTACTGCTGAACTCCCTACATCTCCAAAGGTTCATGTCGTCGGCATATAGGTTGAAGCCGATCCCTGTGCTTTTTCAGGTTCGCGCGCTGTTCCTATCATTGCAATCTTAAATATCAGGAGAGAGATGATTGATCCTTCTGGAGGGCCTTTGTTAGACATCCATATAGTCTCGCACCTTTCTTCTGCCATCCCTATCATTGCCGTTCGATCCAGCAGGAAGGCCTTCACGAAGTCAAATACCCGTTGCTCGCCGTTTATGGAGCTTAGTACGCTTAGTAAAGCCTCGTGCGATACATTATCAAAGGCTCCTTTTAGGTCTAGATTCATGATTAGGTTTTCACTTTAACGGGGTATGTCAGGCAGGGCCTCTACTTCAAGGAGCAGAAAGGCGTCCTGTGTGCACAGACCTGACCTGAACCCCGGCATGGCGTGAGGAAAGAGACTTGTTTTTGATGTACTTTCGAAGACTTTTCTGGATTCCTGTCTCGTATAATTCCCCATACACGAGGTGAATGAGATTCGGCGGAGAGCCTCTAGACTGGTCTTCGTTTCCTCCTTTTAAATCATCATTATTTCTACCTGTTTATCATAAGCCGGAGCTTCACCTATACCCCCCAAGTGATCGTTGACATAGTTCGTGAGAACGCGAATCTAGCTTCCTCCCAGGTTCCGAATCATGTCATTGGTTATTTTTGTCTGCTCTCACAGCAGCACTTTGCCTGGCTGCTTGGGCAGCGCAGTACAGCTCTTCTTCCGTGATCTGCGCGTTCAAATTTTTCTCTAGGGCTTCCGATGTGCTCCGGAGAGCAGGGGGGTTTTGTTTGAGTGCCGATGTATATCTCCTGAAGGGCTGGTAATAGGGCCGAGTCATCCACTGGGATTAGGTATCCGCTCTTCATAAGGTTTCTGTCGTTTTCGATGCGAGACTTGTTTGGGCCAACCTGGCTGAGGAGCATGACCGAGGTACCTGCAGAACGAAGCGTACCTTTCAAGGAGTCGCAGAATATTATGCAGCTCTAGAGTGCTAATTTTCCTGCGTAAACCAGTCGTTAAAGTGCTCGGCTGCTGGTCCCAAAAACGCGGGGTCGATCTCGGCCGCGGCGGCCGCATTTCCATTGGGGCGAAATACTAGAATCCCGTGTAGTCTTTGATGTCGGCGAACATTAAAGACCGTCAGGTGGTCGAAACTGTCTGGAGCCCCCTACAACGTCGTCGCTCATAACCTGATACGCCTTTGGGAGTTAAACCCCAAAGAAACCCAAACTAATTTAGTCAAACGGTGTACCTTGCACTGGTGTGCCGCAGACCTAACTATGCATTGAAATTCGTGCGCTCTGAGTGCTAGTAAACAGGGTGGCAGATTTGAATGGGCAAAGTGAAACCTCCTCAAATTGTTTGCTTCACCATCACTTGGACAGAATGTGACAATGCGCTCAACTACAGATGAATACGTCAATAAACAGCATTTCACAAAAAGTACGACTTCTTCTTTGCATCATGCTGCAAGTTTGCGCTCAAAATGCCCGATTGCAATCGCAGTTTACCGAAAAAAAAAGTGTTATTAGGCCCATTCAGCAGAAAAACTTCGTTCGGTCGCTTATCGCGCAGCTGACCGTCGGCAAAAAACCAGCAAAAACGCAGACTTGCGGGCAGGGAATAATGAACAGAATTTCGTTCCAAGTTTTTTTTTTTTCTGGTTAAAAAACGAAATCAAACTCTTGGATATAGTGATTTTTTTCACTTCGTCTCACAGGTATCACCAGCATCACAACCACTCTAATAAGGTTCTGAGAAGTCTCTGTCTCATGCTAGGCATATGCCTTCTCTTGGTGACGTCTATTTTTATTCATAACAGGAGCTTCCCCACCCCCCTTTTCATCTCTCCTCTTACTTCCTGCCGGTGCTGGCTTCATTCGCTCCGTTGGAAATTCACCATTCACCGAATTCGTCTTCATTTGTTCTTGGAATTTACCTGAGTATAGGTTTTGTGCTATATGAATTACGGATCCCAGTCAGGTCTATTTTTACCTCTGATTCCAGCTATAATATAAAGTCAAGCTCGCTCTCTTGTGAGCGCTTTAAAAGACAGGACGTCTTTTAAAGTTATCTTTACCGATTTCCGCATATTTCATAGCGCTGCCCTGCATTTAAGTTTAAGTGTTTCGTTAGCATGTATGTTTTGACTCGTACCTATTGGTGACCTGAAGAGTGTAATTGAATGCATGGCTAATTCAGGAACACACCTCGGACTTAACTTTGTAGTAAACTGGGCTGGTAAAAAACAGTCGCCGAGCCCGCATCCGTCAACAAGTGATGCAGCCTGACAAAACCTAAGAAAAGCGGATGAAATACAGATGACATGGTTCTGGCAATCAAGACTGAAGTCAAAAAGGTCTTAGATGTGTTGTTAGAAGACTAAAGTATTTTTGTTTTTAATAACAAGAGAAAAATTTGTAGGGTTTTAACGTAGTTAAACCGAATAGGCGTGCTAGAGAGCATGTCTTTAGCCTGGCTCACTCATGGTTTTGCTTTGCTGCGTCGTCGGCATGTCTGGCAGCGATATTAAATTCGGGTTAAGCACTGATCGAGATTAAGCTGATCTCCCATTGGTTACAGCTGGTGCAACGATCTCCCGAACATACCCGCGGTTCCTCCCATTGGCTGCATCTTGCGCAACGCTCCTCCGAACTAACCCTAGTTTACACGAGTTACTCAGAGGATTCACACCCGATTCGTGGTTGAGTTTCACCGTGTAAGGTAGTGCTTTTGCACTCAAACCAACGATCATTTTGATCTGCTTTTGTGGCCTGATAATTTTCTGACACCTTTACGTCTTTCGCAAGTTGTTGCCATTTTATGTTGAAAGCGAAAGTTTCTGTATTCAACAGCTGCAGCCAGCAAGAGTGGGATTCAAGTGGGTGTAGCACTGCACGTTCTCCGACGGTGGTGTGACAAAACAATCGCCGTCGCTTTGCGTCGCACAGGTGGGCAAACAATAAGAAAACAAAGGACTGCGCACGTACGCGCTTAAGAAGAATTTGCAGAATGAATATTAATAACAAGATGCTACGTTAACGCCACGGGGTTGGAAGTAACATTGCACTTTACTGCGACAGAAGAATAACCAAATTACGCATTTATGGGGAGCTGAATTTAGTTGTCAAAACCAGCAAACTAATTTACTGATAAGTCTTTCTTTCAAGAACTGGCGGAATGCGTCTGCCGTTAACTCAAACCACAACAAATAGCAGCAAAAGTTCTCGTGTAGGAGCATTTACAGGTAGCTGCGTACTAAGTATCCATCCGTTCGCTCACCTCCCTTCAGTCATTTAGGACTGCTACTTTGCCAAAAAGGCGATGCGACAGGTTCCAGGCTTTTACTCGGAGGAATTGCTTACGCAGAATATACATATTGTCCCGTAGTGGGGACAATGCCGTAGACAATGGACCAGCACAGTGGGGTAAAATTCAATCCATTTGCTGCGCTGACCTGCGACCACAAAGAGCTGGACAGCTCGAAGGCGGCGGTAGCAACAAACGTGCTCGGCGGTCGTTGAATAGGTTGCCTACCGCTTTGCGCCGCGATAAATTTAAAGCTGCCAAAGAAGCTAGAAGGTAGGGCGCCAATAGCAACAACAGCAACAATGAACAACTTAGATGCTCCTGCGCGTGACTGCAATCAAGCGAGAAAAAAAAACCTCGTCGGTTCTCACATCAGAAGCAAATTAATAAAGCCGCGTACCGGCGGCTTAGAGCGTGAATAAAGAAACCGTGCTAAGCTTCGCGGAATTACTCCACCCCCAAGGAAGCATCGGCCCGATAATAATGATAAAAAATAACAAGTTTATTACCATTAACAAACACGCTAAATATATTCAGGACTGCCAAGGCCACTGGCGGCTTGAGCGGCAGCGCCCGGCAGGCAGCAAAACCAAACCCAGTACTCGTACACATTAGAAATCAATGAACCAGTGTGTAGTACCTGAGTAGTCTATTCATTACGTTTTTCATTCAGCATGACAAAATTAATGGAACACAGAAGTAGCAATCCGTTCCGATAGAATGGTGAAAAGAAAAATAGACAAAAGCACATGTCATTCATGGTGCCGTAATGCAAAGGTGATTGCAAATTCCAAGAACACCAGCTGAACAGCAAAAAAAAAAAGTATAATGCTAAAGACAGGCCTCTAGAAACCCATACAACCTTTGTCCGTAAAGTATCGAGACTGATTTATTTTCTTCTCTAGAAATGATTCCCCAACACAAATGTTGATGCGTATCTGTAGCGCCATGTTTTGGGGCTAACCTGAGTTGTTTATGCTAATTGCTGTGGCAGCAGCTAGATGGCACTACACGTTTGAACTACATGCAAAACTACATGCCAAACTACCAACTACATGGCACTACATGCCAAAAAAATGTCTATGATAATTGTAGGGGAAGCTCTTTGTTGTTTGAGGCCAGGACGGGAGTTTTGCGAACTAAGACATGTAGAGTCAAGTACCACGAGATAAGACACGTTGTGCGTAGCGTGCGGAGAGGAGGAGGAAACGGCTGAACACTTGATACCTTTCTGCAAAGGTTGGTTTGGGTTATGGGGGTTTTAACGTCCCAAAGCGACTCAGTCTATGTTGACGCCGTAGTGAAGGGCTCCGGAAATTTCGGCCACCTGGGGTTCTTTAACGTGCACTGACATCGCACAGTACAAGGGCCTCTAAAATTTCGCCTTCATCGAAATTCGACCGCCACGGCCGGGATCGAGCCCGCGTCTTTCGGGCCAGTAGCTGAGCGCCATAACCACTCAGCCACCGTGGCGGCTAGTTCCTTTCTGCAAAGGGATCCACCCTACAGTGGAAAGCAGCGGTGCTGAATTATCCAAGGCATTGGGGTTTCAGGACAGTGAAGAGAAGGTAGATTTTAAGCGGGTAGAAGTAACCAAACGAAGGTTATCTGATTGGTGGCTAAAATCAAGACAAGAGTAAAATTTCACAAGTCATGGCGAGGTGGCTTGATCCACCGCCCGATTTAAAGGGTTCAGCCTCATCCATCCATCCATCCATCCATCCATCCATCCATCCATCCATCCATCCATCCATCCGTCCATCCGTCCATCCGTCCGTCCGTCCGTCCGTCCGTCCGTCCGTCCGTCCGTCCGTCCGTCCATCCATCCATCCATCCATCCATCCATCCATCCATCCATCCATCCATCCATCCATCCATCCATCCATCCATCCATCCATCCGTCCGTCCGTCCATCCATCCATCCATCCATCCATCCATCCATCCATCCATCCATCCATCCATCCATCCATCCATCCATTCATCCATCCATCCATCCATCCATCCATCCATCCATCCATCCATCCATTCATCCATGCATGCGTTGTCACTAGTCTGTGCATTCTACTGTCAGTGAATGTAATGTGGACAGATAGACGTCCACCTCGAACAGCGTGTAAACGTAAAATTCTGTGGGAAGCTTGTCAAGACAGCCACACTGACGTATGAGCTCCTTTGTGAAGGTTACGACAACGAGACATAATCGCGGGTGCGAATTTTAGAGTGACACAAAAGGTTCGTTTCGAGGAGAACGTCGGTGGAACACGACACAAGGCAGGGGGCCCTTCAACCTCACGGAACGAAAACAACGTGGCTCAGATCAGGACATTTCTACAGCAAGACCGCACCATTACAGTCCGCATGCTATCAGATGCTCTCGACATTAGTAAGACCACATGCCACCAAATTTTGGAAGAGAACTTGGGGAAACGAAAGCTAAATGCCAGACTTGTGCCGCACTTCCTCACCCAGGACCAGAAAGACACGCGGACATCAATGAGCGCTGATTTGCTTTCTTAGGCAGAGGAGGATGCTGCATTTGTCGACAGCATCATTGCGGAAGGCGAAACATGGTGTTATGAATACGATCCTCAAACAAAGAGGCAGAGCGCCGAATGGCGGTCAACAAGCTCTCCGGCGTCGAGAAAGGTGCGGCGACAGAAGGCAGAAACAAAGACAATGCTGATAGTTTTTTTTCGATTCTAGAAGTGCCGTACACCACGAGTTCGTCCCACAAGGGCAGACAGTGAATCAGGAGTTTTATATCTGCGTGGTCCAACACATGCGTGATGCTCTGCGACGCCGTCGCCCTGATTTATGGGCATCTCGACAATGGAGCCTTCTCCACGTGAACGCAAGGCCGCACACTGCTCTCAGCGTGACAAAATTTCTCGCCAAGAACCGCATTAATGTACTCCCCCATCTGCCATACTCGTCTGACCTTTCCCCAAGCGTTTCTTTTTCTTTTTTCTCGTGTGAACAGAGCATAAAATGTCGCTGGATGGAAGTTGTTGAGGCCATTCAAGACGCCACGGCAAAGGAGCTGAGAGGCCGGCCAAAAGAATCGTTTTCCAACTGTTTCTAAGACCTCAAGAAGCGTTGGAAACTGTGTATAGACTGCAAGGAAGACTTTTTCAAAGGGGTGCTGCACCAATTATTTCAATGTTAAACGGATTTTTTAATGGACTCAGTCTCGGAACTTTACGCACAAAGGCTGTATGTCTTAGCAGTCACTTGGTCCTTTATTTCGTTTATGTAAAAAGGTGCTGGGGGTAAACTATTCAAGTTGGTTGGAACGTTATGTGAGCTTGTTCAAGTAGCACACCTTGTAGATCATCGTGGCCTCCAAAACTATTCGGTTCAGACACTGAATAGAGCAGATAGAGGAGAAAGCCCACCCTTGTGGTGCCTTGTTCTTTGTCTTTTCTTGTGCTATTATTTACCATGCAGACACTGAAGACTGCTAACTTGTGGGATTGTGAAAGCATTTCCGTCCCTGGATGCATTGTTAGCGCGTTGTGTTTGTACATGTATTAAATTTCTTTTCTACGAGTTTGTGTGTTGCCGTATTGGCCCGCGCACAAAACAAACGTTCGGACCCTCTCGCTACACGGCGATGAGGTCTGCCAAGTTTGCATGTCGTGGACGCAAGACCTATACGCTTGCGCCCCACCACCTAAACACACACACACACACTCGTATGACACCACCCGGAACGCTGTACTGAGAAGAGTTGCATCACAATTTTGATAGGAAAGTGTGGGAATGCATGGTACATATGTCGTCGGTTAGAGTCGCTGCCGCTAGCTAACCTCCAACTTGGCCAGCGCATATAACGTATAGGCAACTGGAAACCGTGTGACACCACCCGAAACGCTGTACGACGAATGGTAGCGCCAAAATGTTGGTAAGAATGTCGAAAAACTGGAGCCACATGGAGATCGGCCAGTGGTGAATGGATATAGACAAATGACGTGCATATGGTTGTAGGAAGCGGCGGTGGTCGGCTTGCTGTGTACGTCATACGGCAGCTCGATGACGACGCCCTATTTGCCATTTCTGAGACTTTCTGTGCCATGTGCGAGTACACACACACGTCGCCGGCTTATTTCATAATGGAACCAGTAATGCTTTTGCATTAAAACGATATTCAGGTATTTAGCAACGGGAGGAAACATACTGATGTAGGAATTCATTGTAACAAAAAATCTTTTAAAACAACCCCCTGCCTCAAACGAATATTGAAATTCATCATCGAAATGTTTCTGAAACGGTCTACGTCAGCGAAAAAGCTTCAGTCATAAGATATTTTTTGTAAAGAGGAGTGTAATATATTTATTGTTCTGTTGTTCCAGTCAACTGCACAGCGTGTTTAAAGTGTCGTTGCATATAGCAGAATACTGAAGCCTAATGCGTGAGTTATCGTGTTCTTTACCGATAAGAGCATGTAATACTTTATATTATTGTAGAATAGGCATGATACGATACGAGGTGGGCTGTCTCCGATGCTTTACTGAAAACAAAGGAAGCCAAAAAAAGATGGACACTGCAAAATAAACACAGAGTGCGAACACAAAGCGTCCATTACCGAGCATAATATGCTTTTAGGCGCACGACATGCACAACTTCTGGTGGCTCCACTGGGATGCTTTGAATGCATCGGGAGGACTTCGTAGTCGAGTTATTTGATTCGACGAGAGATCATGTACGGCGCAAAAGCTATTCACTCAGTCCGCGACGGTGAAGTGGCATCGGCACCCATACACACTCGCCCAGCTTGTATTCCATGTGATGGCGAAGGAATTATAGGGTCGGCCGCCGGAGCGCTCTTGGTCCGTACTCCTTAACACAAAGTTATCAGGCTTCCTTTCCACGCCGAAGGTAGGCTCCGACGACAGGATTACCTTGTTCAGTTACGTTTGGTAGCATAGCGTCCAGTGTAGTAGTCTCCTTTCCGTGGACGAGCCGAAAAGGCGTCATAAGGGTGGTCTCTTGTACTGCAGTGTTGTAGTCAAAGACGATGTAAGGGAGGACGGCACTCCAGCTCTTGTTTTCTGCGTCCACATACTGGTCAAGAATACCTGCGGCGGTCTTGTTTTAGCGCATGACAAGGCCGTTTTTCTGCGGATGGCATGCAGTTGTTCTCCGGTGCATCGCCTGACTGTACCGCAGGATAGCTTTCGCCAGCTCTGACATGAACACTGTTCTTCTATCAGTTATGAGTAACTGGGGGTCGCCATGTCGAAGCAATACGCATTCTATTAAAAATCTTGCGACTTCTTCTGGTGTGTCGTTTCGTAGCGTTTTTGCTTTGGCGTCGCGGGTCAGGTAGCCAGTCGCAACAATTGTCTATTTGTTTCCAGCCGCGGCGTCAGGAAAAGGCCTATGAGGTCCAAGCCGATCGACTGGAAATGTCTTGTTGGCGGTGGGGTTGAATTGAGATCTTCTGCTGGCTTAGTCGGTGGTACGTATTTCGTCGCTAACAATCTTGACAGGTTTTTACGTGCCGTGCGACGTAGGCGGACAATCGTGGTCAGTTGTATTTGTCTTGAATGCTCAGTGAGGTAGGGGCGAACGCCAGGTGCCCAGCTGCTTGTTTATGAGAGGTAGCGTTTACTACTTACGTTTTTCAAGAACGCGTCTGCCTGCATTGCAGGTCAAATATACCAAAACAGTTACCACGTGACCACACTATATCGCATAGCAACACTGGGCGCGTGGCGCCTACGTTGATACCTATATTCTCAATCCGTTATACTATATGTGCGAGTATAGCAGCCGTAGAAGTGGGAACACTCAACCCCCCTCCCTTCCGCTCTCACCATTTGCACAAAATTTGGGAGCCACACGTTTGACGCAGAATGTTCGAAGTGGTGTCAAATGACTTAGCTTGCTCCTGAGGATAAAATTAATAATTGAGATGAATCCCAAAGTAAGTATGGGATTCGAAACGACGACCTTCCCGCCCCCAGACCGTGCATCCCGCGGACCTTCACACAGCCATTACGGCCGTACCGTTTATCGCAGGGGATTCCGGATGGCGTCAAACAATTGATCGTGTTATAATGAACTCGTTTAGGAACTTTATTAGCTAATATAACGAGGAAATATACGTATAAAGCAAAGGTGGCTGTAAATTGCAATAGAAGTTCATAATCCCTGAGGTAGATGGCGCTGCTTGTGGCTCAGAAGGGATGTTTCCGGAAGGAAACATCGGCGAATGTTTGGATTTGGTCACTTCCACGTTTGCTGAACACACGGTTGCAAACACTTGAAGCTCGTGTAGCTAACGCTCTTAAGTCGAACACTGAGGCAGTGTTGGCGTCAAATATTTTTTTTTTTTTGAGAAGCCTTCAGAACGCCTTCTCTGAGCTTGTGGAGCTCGACAGCAAATGCATGAGTGCTGATTTTTTTCATGTTGTACCATGCGTGCGCATATAAGATGCTTGATAGACGGCAAGCAAACGTATAAGAAATAGAAATGGGATCTTGAGAGAGCCTCCAAGTAGGCTTTTTTTTTTTTGAAGTTGCTGCCCACGCCATATTTCTGAGTCAACTACGCGCCAGTTTTTTTTTCTGCTTCAATATTTAGCAGAGAAAGCAGCCTAAGACAAAAAATAGTCGAAGATCTTTTCGAAGACTATGTTTTCTTTTCTGGTAAACATGATAAGCTATCACACACGAAAAGCTGGTCCAGGTACTGATATGTCACCGCTCTTTCAACCAGAATGATGGAAGGGCGGGGAACCTGCCCTGCTCGTGGCTTCTAGACTCATACTGCACGGCTGCAAAAAAAAAATGCAGAGCGAAAATATAAATACGCACTAGGCTTCGCACACTTCATAAAAAGATGGAGGTTTCTGATTTTCGAAACTTCTTTACAACATTCCGTCTTTTTTTTCTTGGTCTCCATGTTGAAGCCATCTAAGCAAGTACACAAGGAAATAGAGCGACCTGGCTACATTCTCGTTTTGTTTTATTTTCTTCTGATGCTTTCTCGCAAGAACATACCCGCAGTTTAAACTCGCAATATCGCGAGCTTTCCAGCTTTCGGCGCTACGCCGGCTATCTTGGCTAAAGTGCTTCCAGACGCACGAAGCAAATGGAATGGTAGTGCGCACTGCTCTTTCTGCCAGTGACACCTGGGAACGAACATTGCTCTTGTGGAGGGTACTCGTCGTCTGTTGCTGCCTCCGAGTAGCAACAAAACTTTCCTTCGTTCCCCCCTTTCCCCTTTTTCTGTAATTGCATGAACAGTTATACACCGTTCGTCAAGCTTTAGTGCGCGCGTATTTTTATTTCTCTCAAATCTACAGAACATGAAGTTTTTCGTTAGCAGTATCTTTGGTTCAGACCCCTTTGTTTCTGTCGTCATTAGGTCCTCGAACTATATCCATGCATTGTTTCTACTTCCTCGTAGGTGGAACACACACACAAAAAAAAGCATACCAGTGGGATGGTCTTCAGCTGACATGACATTTCCAGATGGAGTTCTGTTATACGCTTGCTGGGGTCTCAAATTTGATCACGCGAGGTTTTTCGGGCAGTTGTGTTGCACTTAGGTTTGTTTTTCTGCTTGCAATGCATTTTTTAACATAAGCAATACATTAATAAATTAATTCTACTTAATTCGCGTTCTCTGAAAGCATTGAAAAACATAGCTATTAACAAACAAGAGACGGATAAGAGAATTTGTTTACGTGCGGAATAAAATTTTAAAAATTGTGAATTGAGCTAAAAGAACGAACAAAAATCGAAACCAGCATCAGCTTATTGTTAAAAATCATATAACCAGTAAGCTCCTCGGTCCTTCAATAAACAAATAATGTAAGCCGTGTCACAACAATCTGGTTTGTTCTTTCTCAGCGTGTTACCTCCGTCTATGGTCTATGGAGAGTAGATAGAAAAAAAAAGTGGTCGATAGAAGCTTCCGAAAAACTATATCTAAAGGGGTTTTTTATTAATCGTATGTTATTTAGGTAACCATCACCAACAGAGCAGGAGACATGACACGCCTATCTTGCTATAGTTTAATTACAACACTAAATCAACATTACGAAACCCATAACAGGCAGAGCTAACCTTTGTTCTGTAGTGCGCTATTTCATGAAATGGGTGGGAGTGGATTGTAGAACCACTAAAACAATGGGCAAAGACAAGCGGATGAGCATTTCGCCCAGTATTTTCCCACCCAAGGGTAGGCTCTCACATGTGGGTAGGAAACTTCGCAATTTAATTGTCTTTCGAACTGTATTCAAATACTATGTGGGGGAAAATTGGAGATGTAGAAATTATTTATGAGGCGAATGCTATGAAAAGAGAATTCGTAAAGAGGCCGCCCTCATACAGTAAGCACATGCAGGTAGTATTCTCTAAGGTTTTCGAAGCATAAGGGTGGTGCAGGTCTAGTACGATACTGCACATACTGCAGTGTGAAAGAAATAAAAGTGGCTGCAAATTATTACTTACTCTATAATATTTCAAACGCAGCAGTAATGAAAAATGGAAATCTTTGGTGCTCATCAGGAACCCTCGGACAGACTTAAAAGACCCGGCGCTGCTTTGACTGATATGATTTTTCATCAAGCCGCACCATACGACTCGAAAAGCGAGGTACTACCGGCACTGTGAAAAGGGCTAGCGCTCCTAATCGAGCAATGCCAACGTGTTTTCGCTTAATGGGGCCTCCGTATTTCACATCGTTGGAACGTGCAGAAGCGTCTTCAGTGAACACCCAGCTACGGCGCTAGGTACAGGCCTACTTACAGCCTTCCACATTCATCTGCGCATTATCAGTGCCAAATGCGAGTAGCACGCAAGGAACTCTAATAATACCAACAGTATGTTCGTATTTTTAGGGGCACTAACTCAGCTCTGAGGACCCATGTCCAACATTCTTGGACAAAAATTTTGATAATACGAAAATTGTAAGATACTATTATGAAAATATAGAAGGTAGGGACCCATTCTTCTGATATTTTGCAAAACCTTCCCTTTAAAGTGTTTTAATCGATCGCATCAAACAGTTAAGAATGCCATAGAAAACCAATTGGAAAAGATTTTGACGATAGCAAAAAAGTGATCTGCTGATAAGTTAACAGCTGTAATGAAATCATACATTATGAGAAAAAATTGCGTTTATAAACAAACGGCTTCCCGCTGAAAAACGCGTTTGTCCGGAATTGTTGGGTATGCCAGCGGGAAAAAGGAGGTAATCACGAACGGGGAATGAACCCATTCTCAACGGATGTACATTGACGAGTGATTTTCTAGTGCGTTTCAAGGCACCCTGGCTGATATGAGTTCTGAAACAAGAAGTGAAATTAAGCGATTTGTTTCTGGAGACAATACCCCGCTGCGCAGCGAATCTTTCTGCAATTAAGGGTTAAGCGAGGTGTTTCGTGTTCATTTAGCTGTCGAAATACTAGGTTGATAGTCCGTAGATTAGTTTGAACACAGAAGATATTCTGCATACAGATGGGATATCTTGGCTCCACAAGGTGAGCTGAAAAAGACAAGACACTTTTCGGGAATTGTAAACATTCCTCTATTTCTAGTTTCTGGTTTAGATTTACAAGAAGCGCTCACTTTATTGCGTCTCGAAATTTTGGCGTTTTTTCGTCGTCACTTGAACTTTCCATCATTTAAGGACGAGCTCAATGCAGTTTTTAAACGCTTCTAACTTCTTTTTCCCGACACGGGTCGAAATTTTCTTTCCTTTTGTAAATATCTCCGTATAAGGAAGGGGCCCTTGTCCTGCAATGGGTGTGGTTAATATGACGGTGATGGTGATGATAAGGTTCATGATTAGACTGCACGAACTCAGATCGACTTGTTCCGCCATCAAGTTTTCTTTATCTGCTTGCATAACAATTGCTAAAAACGTGGTGGAGTTGAGCAGGGATCAAGGACAGATGTTTCAAGCGATGAACTAGAAAAACTTGACTTTAATACTTTCCTGAACCACTGCTGGTCAGGTATTTGCTATGCATAGTGCTGGTAATGCACAGTATAAAACGATGCTACTGAAAAAAAAATCATTTTAAAATACTGAATAATGACACAGTTTCAGGCATCGCCACTAGGAGCTCGTCGTTCTTTCACAGTCTTTTTCCGCCGCAAGACATTGTCTTTATTTTGCATGTCGCCACATATAGGAGGGCTGAATGACATCCCAGCGGATGAAGCGTGTCCAGAAAAGCGACAACCAGTCGAACAAGCAACACAGGACAGAGAAGAGCGCTTGACCACGGCGCGTCGTCACCCTTCTGAATCTTCAACTATCCAGACTTGATCCCGTGTGGAAGATGAGAGCCAGCGGCCGACATTGCTCGTTCTCCTCGTCTATAGGATGGAAAAAGGTCCGCGTACTTAATGGACAACGCAAGTAAAAATTTTATGAAAGGCGGTACTAGCAAAAAAAACCTACTTTCTTCAACGGCTCGAAATATACACATGCGTAGTCTAGATGTGATTGTGGGAATTGCCCAGTGGACCAAAAAATCTCAAGCAGTGCATCCTGGATGCAAAGAAATTAAATTTGTTCGCGCAAGTGACGTTCCACGATGTATTAAAGGCAGGTTGACATCGCACACAGTGCCTGCCACAGTGGCGAATTACGTGCGCGCCTGCACCTCTCGCCCGCAGGCAGCAGACCACGGTATGAAATGACGCGTCGCGCTATGCCAACACGTGAACAGCATAGCCACAGAGGAGTAATACACGACAAATGTGATCTTAGCAACGTAGAGCAGCCGGTTTAGCAAATTTTACTTTTGAGCAGACGGCAATCGCGTTATGTCATCTCATATCTCTTGCATGCCTTCTTTGCTCATTTTATGACTATTATCAAGAAAGGAACACGCTGAGAAAACTACCCCTGAAAATTTTCATTCCAGATAGACAAAGCAAGACCTTAGCACACATCCTCATCTATGCATTAGGCAGGCACAGTTACTTCTTTAACACCACCTCAATCTCATTAAATTCCTTCCTAGACGACATTGGCAACTTCTCAAATTAAAAAAAGGTTTTCCTGTAACGTTAGCCTGTCATTCCTGTGCTGATAACATTTACTTTGTTTACTCTGACACTTGGTGTTAATTCATAGTTCCTATTCATAGGCGAGTGTTTAGTTGTAGTTATTGTTTCTACTTCTATCTTTTGGTATTTCTTTGGACATAGGATGAACGAAAGATCATCTACTTGGTGCTCACCATAAACCTTTTCGGACTGTTGACGAGAAATCAACAGAAGTGGAAATAGCGATATACATCCGGTTTTTCGAGAAATGACGTGGCACTCAGAACGAGAAATAGCTTTACGCAAAAAGGAAGAGCCAAAAAAAGGGGCAAACTAAAGAGAGAATATCAGAAAGAAGACACAGTAGAAAAGTGAAAAAAGAATAGAACATGTAATAAAACATCTTCTGCTTTATCTACGAAACTGAAGAGAACAAGAGCACTTAAGATGACGCAAAAAATGCTACGCTACACTTTTGCTGGTTCTCCACAGCTTCAAACTTCAGTCACAATGCCCATCTGATTGATCAATGACAGAGGACCAAATGGACAAGAAATGGACACGAAATGCACAATGGAAAATGGGCAGGTGATAGAATACGGTCCCAGTGCTTGCCTTCCGGTTTCGTTCATTGCTTTACTTCTGCACTACGGTATACCTAATGTGTCGCCATTACTCCTATCTGGTGGCACCTATCATGATCATCACTAACCACTCCATTACAAAAAACAGTCCTCCGTAACAGCGACAGGTATCAAGCAAAGGGAGTGCTGCATTAACGGCCCGAACTAGTTTGAGACATATTCGACTCCGGCTTTTTTCACAGTTTGACTAAAATTGTAGCTGATCAGCAGCATTATTCGGGCTTGATGACACATCAATTGCCAGCCGCCGCGGTGGCTCAGTGGTTATGGTGCTGGGCTGCAAATTCGAAAGAGGCGGGATTGTTCCCGGCCGCGGCGGTCGCATTTCGATGGAGGGGAAATGTAGATGCCCGTGTACTGCGCGATGTCAGTACACGTTAAAGAACCTCAGGTGGTCGAAATTTTCCGGAGTTCCCCACTACGGCGTCCCTCATTGCGAGAGTTTCTTTCGGGCATTAAACATCATAAACTAAACCAAAAAAATTAATATGCTCCAATAGCATAATCTGTCTCTAGACAGTAGCGCACAGCAAAGCGTCATCTCGCCAGCAACGAAAGAGGAAGTAAAGAAAGCTTTAGGAGCAATGCAAAGGGAAAAGCAGCTCGGGAGGATCAGGTAACAGCAGATCTGTCGAGTGGGGATTGTGCTAGAAAAGCTAGCCGCCCTGTATGCGCAATGCGTTATGACCTCGACCGTACCAGAAGCTTGAGAGAACGCAGACATAATCTTAAATCTTAAGAAAGGAGACGCCAAGGACTTGAAAAATTACAGACCGATCAGCTTACTGTCCGTTGCCTACAAGGTATTTGCTAAGGTAATCGCTAATAGATTCAGAGCAACCTTAGACTTTAATCAACCAAATGATCAGGCAGGCTTTCCTAAAGGATATTCCACAATTGATTATATTCACACTACCAATCAGCTGATAGAGAAATGCGCCAGATATAACCAGTTCCTATATATAGCCTTCATTAATTATGAGAAAGCATTTGACTCACTGTGAACCTCAGCAGTCATACAGGCATTGCGGAACCGGTGTGTAGATGAGCCTTAGGTCCAAAACACTGGAAGATATATAGAGGAACTGCACAGCTACCATACTCCTCCGTAAAGTTAACAATAACATTCTAATAAGGAAGGGCGTCAGAGAAGGAGACACGATCTCGCCAAAGCTATTCACCGCCTATTTACAGGAGGTATTCTGAGGTCGGAATTGGAAACAGTTGGGGATAAGAGTTAATGGAGAATACCTAAATAATCTGCGATTCGCTGATGACATTGCTTTGCTGAGTGGCCCAGGAGATGAATTGCAAAACATGAATAATGAGTTTGACAGGCGAAGCAGGACGGTGGGTCTAAAAATTAGCATGCGGAAAACCAAAGTAATGCTCAACAGTCTGGCAAAGGAAAAGTAGTTCGTAATTGGTAGAGGGGTGCTGGAAGTGGTAAAGGAATATGTCACTTAGGGCAGGCAGTGACCGCTGATCCGGATCATGAGAGGAAAATAACAAGAAGAACAAGAATTGGGTGGAGCGCATATGGCAGGTTCTCTCAGATCAGGAATACAAGGTCACCAATATCCCTCGAGAAAAAAGTGTACAGTTGCTGTATCTTAATAGAACTGACCTACGGAGCAAAAACATGGAGGCTAACGAAAAGGTTAAGGAAAACACAGCGAGCCATGGAAAAAAAAATGTTAGGTGTATTGTTAAGAGACCTGAAGCGGGCAGAGTGGGCGAGGGAACAAACGCGTGTTAATGAGATCCTAGTCGAAATCAAGAGGAATAAATGGGCTTGGGCAGGGCATGTTCTGCGAAGGCAAGATAACCGGTGGTCCTTTAGGGTAACGGAGTGGATTCCGAGAGAAGGCAAGTGTAGCAGGGGGCGGCAGAACGTTAGGTGGGTGGATGAGATTCGGAAGTTTGTAGGCGTAGGGTCGACGCAGCTGCCAAAAGAGAGGGTTAATTGGAAAGACATGGGAGAGGCCTTTGCCGTGCTGTGGGTGTAGTCAGGCTGGTGGTGGTGGTGATGATGATGATAATAGCATAATATAGAAAAAAAAAACAGATATTCAGTTATGCGAAACCATCAGGCTATTTTCCGAATAATTCCTTAGCATTCAGTGGCCGTGTCAACCCCAAGAAGGCAGCGGAGAGCAAAACATTAAGCGCAGTAACACGTTCATGTTTATCTGCAAAACATTATATTAATTGGCTGTAATTAACGGAGTTGAATATGTTCATAACTCGAAACTTCTTTTCTAATGACAACTCGACTACTGTTCATACTGCCTTCAGGAAAACCACCCTGTGCTTTCAGAACTTTTTTTTTAATGTTGTATCGAGTAAACTACAAACAACTCCCCAGTATTTTATTTTTCTAGCTCGTGCCACTAATGATGATCAAGCGGGAGTCAAATTCATTTTTTTTTCTTTAAGGCATGACAAATGACTTATTGTTTTTCATGTACAGTTCTTTGTCTTCTGCTATTTTTTTCTAGTGATAACTGCTCATCATTCTCCTCAAGTCTAGCGGTTTTTCTAATGACCGACAGTTTTTCCGGCGCCTGAGACGGAACAGTACGCCAAGTGACGTGGTGTATATACGGGCGGCCTGAACGTTTTTCCTGTCATTTCCTGCTGGTGGGATAATAAAGTTTCTCGTTACCGGGGCGGACCTACTTCTTCGGTGGAGCCGCGCTGTATACTTTTTTTTTTACCGGCGCCTATTTCCTGCCTCTAGCACCCAGAGAACGACTCCTCGTCCGCCGTTATGACGGCGCTAGGTGGTATATTTTTCAGCGCCTTTTTTGGAACGCTTTCCAGCTGATCAATGTTGCAGCGCGGAGCGGCTCACCGCCGCGGCAGCCGGCGCTCTCCTCGGCACCTAAGTGGCCACTTCGTAAATACGTAAGACTCCCCAGATGGTCGCGAGAGAAACGGCGGCACTGGGAACAGGGATTGAGGCCAATAAAGCGGCTTTTCGCGGAGGATGAGAGAGGAAGAAACAAGCGAAAAGCACCGTGATTCCTCGCTTCAGTGAGAACCAGACCTGGTTGGCCGCGCGCCCCTTTGCTGTACAGGGGTGGCCTCGTTATGTGCTCAGTAGCGATTGAAGAGCGTATACTGCGGCCTGAAGCACTTGGACCTTAAAGCGCAGAGGCGGCCTTGGAAGGTCGTCACGTACCAGTCGCGTCAAAGCTAAGGCGAACTGGGCTCTTTTATCTAATTACGCTTCCTTTTGCCGTGTTGAGAATTGAGGACCGCAGTTTTGGGCGGATAACCGGATCATTGAAACTCTCACAAACGCGCACTGCGTGCGACTTCGGTGTTAAGAGAATGTGCCCCATTGCGCTCTGCGAGGCAAAAGCAGCATCGAAGAAGCGCGACCACCAGATAAAATGTGAATGAGTGAAGCGCTGAATGCCTACTAGATGTTTGGCTCAAAACTTAAATTTTATACCCTGCCAGCGGCGTTTGTAGATGCGTTCTCGTTCAAGGAAAGAAAACAGCATGAAAAATTACGGAGGGCAATTTAGACTACTGAGGTAGCTACAATGACAAAGCAGTGTTTTCTTTTTACTTTATTTTTAATTTCTTTTTATCCTTTTATAATGACATAAATACTCATTAGAATACAGCCATAAGCAAAGCATAATCTAGGTTCATCTCTGTCCGCCAAGAACCAACGCGGTTTTGTGGCCAATGGGTTGTGTGCTTGCCTCGCAGTGTCAAAGTCCTGGGTTCAATTCGCCGCACTATCAGTTTTCTTTGATACCACGGTGACGTCATCCGGTATTTTCGGGACCAATGCGGCTCGTCAACGCCGAAGCCGGATTTCGCTGGCCAGTAGCCATATAATGCTCTCGCATTTAAAAAAAATCATGAACAAAAGTCTATTCCGTCTGACATTAGCATAGCTAGCGCAGCCGAGTGGGTTTTTTACTGATGTTCTGAAGAAAAGCTCTAGTTTGCAGTCAGTGTTGTTTCCTGTCTCCTTTTCGTTCCTCTGGTGTTGCTTTCTAATATACCGGTAACAAGTCGCCCAACCTGCCGTCCAAATAAGAGCACTTAAATTTAAGAGCGTGCTTTATTTACATTTCATGCAATTGTGCTAACGTGAGTGCTGTCTATATGAGGTGCCAAAGATTGGAGCCTCCATGAGACAATTTTATTGAACTTAAAATGGCCCGCAAAGTGATGTCCACAGTTCATGTCTCTTCATTCCAAAAAATATATTGACCTGAACAATCGTTTAAGCAGCACCAAGAGTAGCCTGCTCAGTAGCCTGAATATAATCTTAGGGATAAAGGTAAGGCACGAAGAGCCTTAATTGTGTTTGAAGTATGTCATCGTTGAACTTACAGACTTTCACCAGGGCCACTTGTCTTCGCCTTAATTTCATTATGTGCCG